>JADRCD010165034.1:0-23297 GCA_019843815.1 Montemys delectorum | reverse complement strand
CACCATCACCACCACCATCACCATGACATCACCACCATCACCATCACCACCACCATCACCATGACATCACCACCATCATCACCATGACCATCACTACCATCACCATCAGCATCAACATTGCCATCACCATAACCACCATAATCTCCATTATCATCGTCGCTATAGTCATCTGTGATTGACACCTGCCTTCCATCTGTGTCAATTTATTTACTCTTCACACACTGTGAAGTAGGAGCCTCCGGTCCCAGTTCACAACTGAGGACCCAGCAGCACAAGAATGGCAAGCCCAGTAGCTGGGAAGTAATGCTACAAGTGTATGACCTGAAGCCATCTGGCTCTGTCAAGAGAGACTAAAGACGGGAAGCTTGTAGCACACAGGCAGCAGATACTCTCCTGCCACTCCAGGGCACTGAAGTGACCTGTGTCTACACTGCTGGGAGGTAAGAGGGTGAGGGTGTTCATCCACGCTGTTCAGCCGCAGATGACAGGATCCAGACAGCCTGGCACATCATTTGGTTTGATTTTCAAAAGACAACCCAAGGAAGTTCAATGTCCCAGGGACCAGAGCTCTTTCTTTCCTGCTTCGGATGCTAGAACAAACCTCAGCTGGAGTCAGGGTGGGGTGCAGACAGGCTGGGGATCTGCAGGAAGCTGGGAGGCCACAGAAAGGAAGGGCAGCAAGAAACCCTTGCCAAATGAACTGGAAGTGCATGGCCACGTCCTACCAGGCTACACAGGGGTCTTACTAGAAGAGCATAAACCTGTCCGTCAGCCTGTGTCTAAGAGACAAGGGGATCAGAGATCTTTAACATCTTTTATGACATCCGTTAAAAAGCCAGCGGACTCCACCAGCATGCAAGCATGTGTCAGCGAGCAGGAAACCAAAAACACGTTTTTCTAAGCTGGATATAGCCTTCCTCTGTCACATTCCCCCACAGCGAATGGGGGTGAGGGCCAGACATGGAAGGGCCAGGGATTCCAGTCCTCCAGCTCCCGCCTCCTGATCCAGTGCAGACCCCTGTCACTCATCTCTACCCACCTGCACACCCACCCAGAGCTGGCCTCACAAGCCCCACTATCCACCTGTGCCCTGCTCTGTCTTCCCAGGTGGCTTTGAACTTTGACCGTGGAATCAGGGCCCTCCAAGCCTTACCTGGATGGAGCCCTAAGGAGCAGAGCAAAAGAAAGTAGCCTATGAGGCTAAGAAAGGCCCTGGGGAACCGCCCCCTCTCCTGACTAGTGCCCTCCAGAAAGGCCCAGGAATGTCTGTGGGATGGTCCCACAGATGGTGAAGCAGACCCTATAAGGACAAGCAGACTGCCCGGGCAGGGGTGCCGCTGGGTGGGGTAGGGGACCATCACAGGCTGAAGCAGGGAAGAAACTTAAACCCTCGACAGAGCCCAGCCCCCAAATCCAAGAGACCCTTTGCCAAAGTAGAGGATCTGCATGTGTGTTTGTATGTAGGTGGTGGTTTTGGCTTGTTTGTTTTGAGACAGGGTCTTGGTATGAATGCCCAGGATAGCCTCAGACTCAGGATCCTCCTGCCTCAGCCTCAAGCGCTGAACTCACAGATGTGCATCATCATAACCAACAACTTCTCTGACTTTCTAATAAAGGAATTCCAAAGATACAAGCTAAACCTCCAGAAGCCGACTGTGATCTAAATGAGGCTAATGTGTGGGAAGTGTCCACACTGCATACTTCTATACACAAACACAGAAAGGTGGCCCACAGCCACAAAAACACCCTGGGTCCAATTCTAGAGAATGTCCCCTCTGGAAGACACTGGGCAGTGGACAATGTGTTCTCCTGTGCTGTTCTTCACAGTGAGCTCAGTAAAAATCTTGTTTGAGCCGGGCGATGGTGGCGCATGCCTTTAATCCCAGCACTTGGGAGGCAGAGGCAGGCAGATTTCTGAGTTCGAGGCCAGTCTGGTCTACAGAGTGAGTTCCAGGACAGCCAGGGCTACACAGAGAAACCCTGTCTCAAAAAACAAAACCAAAACAAAACAAAATCTTGTTTGAGATTAAATAGATAAATAAATAAATAAATAAATAAATAAGGCTGGAAATACATCTCAGTGGTTATAAACTCTTGCAGTGAACCTGAGTTTGATTCCCAGCACCCATATGAGTGGCTCAAAACTGCATGAAACTTCTGATCCAGGGGATGCAATGCGTGCACGCGTGCGCGGGCACACACACACACACACACACACACACACACACAGAGAGTTTTTTAATTAATTTTTTTTTTAATTAAGAAAAGAAAGAAGAGCCAAGCAGTGGTGGCGCACGCCTTTAATCCCAGCACTTGGGAGGCAGAGGCAGGCAGATTTCTGTGTTCAAGATCAGCCTGGTCTACAGGCTATACAGAGAAACCCTGGCTGTCCTGGATCTCATTCAAAAAAAAAGGAAAAGAAAAGAAAAGAAGGAAGGAGGGGTGCACTCCAACCAGTGGATCACAGGTCAAATGAGGATTGTTTTCCGAGGACCTGATGCCCCAGATAGCCCAGGACTCCAGAGGTCTTGTTTCCCTGTGCTACCACTTAGTACAGCCAGCCAGGCAGACCTGACAGCTGGCCTGCCACATGGACCAAAGAATGAGGAACAGGTGCAGAGGGGATTGGACACCGGCTTCTTCCCTGAAGCTCAAAACTGAGCACACTTGTACCTAAGCTGAGCCTTTGCTCCCTTGGGACAGTCACAGGAGGAAGCTGAGGCCACACAGTTTTGAACAGCCACCTGGCTTCTTGCTGCACTCAGAGCGAAGGGGACACAGTCTGTGTGGTATGTATGTATGGAGTCGCTTTCTATGTTGCTTCTGTTGCTCCACTCTCCTGAGGACTTCACACTCCTCCCTTAGCCCATTCTGGGGCTGCTCGGCTCTCCCTCCCATCCCCCTTCCCTCTGGAAACAAGAGCCTTCCAGTTCTGAATAGATGGAAGGCAAAGGGTTCCTGAGTCCTGAGAGAAACACAACAAAGCCTGCTGGGGACCTCCCCAAGAGGATCCCTGCAGGAGCTTGATCACTGACAGTTGAGCTGTGTCCTGGATGGGACCCTGAGGTGGAGGAATGACACCAGATAACCTCTGAGGGGGTATGAGGAGGAACCCATGTAGCTTATAAAGATGCTCAGGGTCAGGGTCCAATCACTCCAGCAAGAAACAGGAGAGCAGCATTGAACCTGAATAGCCAACCCAATATTTCTGTAAATTAGATGCTGTTAGGGAGGAAGAAGAGGAGAAGAAAAAGAAGGAAGAGGAGGAAAGGAGGAAGAAGAGGATGAGAAGAGGAAGAGGAGGAGGGGAGGAGGAAGAGGAAAAGAGGAAGAGGAGAAAAGGAAGAGGAGGAAGGGAGGAAGAAGAAGAGGAGGGGGAAAGGAGAAGAGGAGGAGGGGAGGAGGAGGAAGAGGAGAAGAGGAGGAGGGAAGGAGGAGGGGGAGGGGGAGGAGGAGGGGAGGGTTCTCTGGTAAATGCCTTTATTGCACAAGCAAGGCTTTCATCCCCAGAACACCCAGGGGTGGGGGGAACTATTAATTTTTTGGTGCTAGGGATATAACCCAAGGTTCTTGCTAATGCCAACTATGAATTCTTTCCTGGGTAGCAGGATTCCCTATAATCATGCCAGCACAGACTGTCCATACCACAACATGTAAAGACAATCCCTTATTATGAGCTGGTTGAGTCCTGGGGAGCCAAGGACAGAGCTTCCAACTGGGCCTCCATCTACAAATGCCTCTAGGAAATTTCTGGCTCCATGTCCTGGGGTCCAAGGACCTGGGCTCTGCAAGACAGAAGAGTAAGCAAACACACCTTTAATCCCAGAGGCAGGCAATCTCTGAGTTCAAGGCCAGCCTGGTCTACAGAGTGAGTTCCAGAACAATCAGGACTACACAGAGAAACCTTGTTTTGAAAACCCCAAGACAAAAAAAAAAAAAAAAAAAAAAAAAAAAAAAAAAAACAAAGAAAGAGAAGGAAGAGGAGGAGGGAAAGGAGGAGGGGGAAGAGGAGGGGTTAGATGGAGGAGGAAAAAGGAGGAGGATGAAGAAAAAGAAGAGGAGGAGGGGGAGAGGGCCAAATATGCTCCCTTGCAGCCATGCTGATTACAAACAGGATTCTCTAAGCTAGTCTCACCCAAGGAGTATTTAGTTATATCCAACCCCTCTGTCCTCAATCAAGAGGATTGAGAAGGTAGGCTGGGGTTATGGCTCAGTGGTTAAGCTCTTACCTCTTTTCCAGAGCACCCAAGTTCAGTTCTCCGAACCCACCTCCTTAGGCACCTGCATGCATGTGGTGCATACAACTTTATCCAGGCACACACACATAGATTTAAAATATAAACAAACACGCAAACAAAAATAAAGCCTGTTTTAAAAAGTGTGGGCTTGTGAGGGGGGCACAACTTACTGCCAGGCGTGCAGGAAGGATATCTGACTATACAGTCAGGACTGCAAGTCTCAGTAGTGTCTAGAGGTGCCTGGCTGTCCCAGAGACCTTCCAGAGGGCCACAAAGAACGAGTAGCCTCTGTCCCTGAGGGTGTTGGTGGAATGTTCCAGAAGCTTTGTGACTACAGAGGAAAAGTTCTATACAAACCAAGTGTGGCCCATTTCCTTGAGAAGCTTTTAAGTAAACATCACTGTTTTTGCTAGAATGTTATACTCCTACCCAAGTTGCCATTTTCAAGAGATTAGACATTTTTAAAACATTCCTTTGCATTTCTAATAGACTGAATACTCATCAAAATTACCCATGTGTCAAACATTCACAAATGTTAGGATTGTGAAGGAGTCCTGAGTCCAGACTTTGTGAGGCCTGGGCCCACACTTAAAAGGCTTCCAGAGCCTTCTAAACTGGGAGCGTTAATCCAATGGGTCTGAGGCACCATCTAGTGGCCACAGTAAATGCAACCAGGTACAGAGCCTGGGTCATCACATTCCAACACCAGCCCCTTGGTCAGAGACCACACCAGCTGCACAGCAAGGTGTCCAGCCAGCTGGCACTGCCAGCACCTAAAGCTGGCCTTCCACTGTGGTTTCCCCTTCTATGCCATGGAGTGCTGAGCAGCCCCCTTGTCTCCACCAGCAGATGCCTACAGCAGTCCTGGAATGCAGGATCTTCAGGCTGAACAGAGTTCCTTGGGAACACCCATGTAAGAGTCACTGTTGATCCTGGTGGTAGAATTGTGGGCGTCTCCATTCTATGTGCTTATTTCTTGGTTTTTTTTTTGGGGGGGGTCTTTCTAGACGGTGTGCCTCTCTGAGACTTGCTCTTCATCTTTGACAGGTCTAGGGCAGGGGGAGGAGGGGCTGGCCTGTTTGGTCTGTACAGTTTTTTCCAGCTCATATCTCGTCACATCATATATTAGCTCCTTGTGCTTCTTCTCCCCTCCCCTACCCTTGCACCTGCACCAACTCTGGGTATCCTGCTCACGGGGAGCATCTCCCCCACCCTGTGGTCGGCTTTACTCAGCTCCTGTTCTGAACCCCATAACGATGTGGAAATCAAAGATGGTCTTTCATTGTGGGTATGCGCCTGCTCCTGTTTCTTAGATGTTCTTGCCTCCCTGGGACTTTAAAACACGATGTTTCAAGGTCGTCTTCACCTTTCTCCTTGGCTGGAAATCACCCGGGCGCAGGTGTGAGGGCTGTCCTCAAGTATGGCTGCCTCCAGTGTCACGGTATATCTGATTATTCTTTTCTGTACCTGTTCTGGGCTAAGTGGAGTGGGATCTCAGGTAGAGGTGGTTGAAGGTTATCTTAGATCTACCTCAAGCAACAGATGACCTGAGATTTTTATACTACACTGGCCCCATTTGGGTATACAGTACACCTCCCCCCAGTCTAAAGCTCAGCCTTTGAATATACAGTCCCCAGCGCAATGCCCAGAGGTAGAGCTTCTGAGGGAGCAACTGAATCGTGAGGGCTCTGACCCTTAATACTTTCAAGGATTTGTAATTTGAAGGCATTCTTGAAAGAGGCCTCAGTACAGGAAGTGGGTGACTAATGTGTGACTTTATAGGGTATATCTGATTCCACAGCATGTATTCTTTCTCTTTACTTCCTGGTCATCACAAGGTGAGCAGCTCACTCCACCACGTGCTCCCCACCGTGGTCCTCTGCAGATCACTCCACCACGTGCTCCCCACCGTGGTCCTCTCCCTCAACACAAGCCCACAGCAATAGTGCAAATGACTAGACAGAAACTTCTGAAATCATGCACCCAAACAAATATGTTCTCCTTTTAAATCACTGCATTTTGTCAGTGACAACACATCCACAAAGGGTCTAGTCTAGAGGCATGGAGGCTGGTGATGTAGACGGGCAGCTCGTCTTAGTCGGGGTTTCTACTGCTGTGATTGGACATTATAACCAAAAGAAGCTTGGAAAAGAGTTCATTTCCCTTACATCTCCATGTCATGGTTCCAGCTTTGCAAGGAAGTCAGGGCAGGAACCGGGAGGCAGGAGCTGCTGCGGAAGCCATGGAGGGTGCCTGCTTTCTTATACACCCTGGAACCATTAGCCCAGAGGATGGCATCACCACAATGGGCGGGCCCTCCAACATTAATCACTAACTAAGAAAACACCCCAGGCTTGCCTACAGCCCAATCTTAAGGAGGTATTTTCTCATTTGGGGCTCCCTCCTCTCTAATGATTCTAGCTTGTGTCAAGTTGACATAAAACTAGCCAGCACACAGGTATATCACCAGCACCTGAGGCTGAACACCCAGCATAGCCCCGCCCTCCGCCTCACTTCTGAACTCATTCATTCTCATGAGCGCAGAGGGTCTCCTCATTACAGTAACCGCCTGAGGATGAACTCAGCCTGTAGCACTTGCTGACATCTTCAGAAACAAGGTTCTTGGGCTGGAAAGATGCCTCAGAGGTTGAGAGCATGAACTGTTCTTCCAGAGGTCCTGAGTTCAATTCCCAGCAACCACATGACCATCTATAGTGAGATCTGGTGCCCTCTTCTGGCACATAGGCATATATGCAGGCAGGATGCTATATACATAATAAACAAACAAATCTGAAAGAAAGAAAGAAAGAAAGAAAGAAAGAAAGAAAGAAAGAAAGAAAGAAAGAAAGAAAGAAAGAAAGAAAGAAAGAAAGAAAGAAAGAAAGAAAGAAAGGGAGGAAGAAAGAAAGAAAGAAAGAAAGAAAGAAAGAAGAAAGAAAGAAAGAGAGGAAGAAAGAAAGAAAGAAAGAAAGAAAGAAAGAAAGAAAGGAAGGAAGGAAGGAGTGAGTTTTCAAGGGCTTTCTGAGCCCCACTTCTGTGGGAACTCTCACAGAAGGATTCAGAACTACCAGCTTCTCATCACCATCTTTACAGAACCAAAGGCACCTGAGCCTGACCTCCCATGGCTGACCAAGGCCTGCCGTAGGTTCTATGAGGGGTCAGTACATTGTGTTTACATCTTTGAGCATTTCTACAATCTCTGAACAACAGAAAAATCCCATTCTAAACCATGAAACCCCTAGTCCCACAGCGTTATGTGCACTAATATCATTTATTTATTTTGCATATGGGTGTGTGCAGTATGTATGCACAGGTACGTATGTATGGGTGTACATGCATGTGTGTGGAGGCTAAGCATCAACTTGGGTGTTGTTCCTCAGGAGCCACCCACTTTAGTTTTGGAGACAGGCTCTAGGACTTGAGAGTCCCTGATTAGGCTAGACTGACCAGCCAATGAACTCGAGGGATTCACCTGCCTCTCCCTCCCCAGTGCCAGGATTACAAATGCACATTACATGAATCAGTCATGTTCTCTAGAGGAACAGAACTTACAGAATGGATATATTAGAATGGCTTAAAGGCTGTGGTCCAGCTAGACTAACAATGGCTGTCTATCAATGGAGGGTCCAAAATGTTCCCTCCCAACAATGTGATACTGTTTTGGATTCACTACTGTACCTGGAAGAGGCGACTCTAAAGGCTTCTGTTTAGCCTTTCCAACCATAATAGCCCCCACTCCACAGGTCAGGTGACCAATGGGGAATTCTGCCAACTTCTAAGTATGTCTATCCCAGTTATATATTCTAGGACTAGGGAAATAAACACAGGATGAGTTCAAGAACCCAGTGGACGTACTGAGTCAGACACCAGCCGAAACTCTATTAATCACCGGATCTCCATAAGCCCCTACTTTAACTGGAGGCCCCAATGTTTCTTGGGGTTTCGTAGAATCAGTGTCAATTCAGAACAAGACTCCAATAGACCCCAGAAAGTCTGATTGCTGCCCCAAGTATATCCTTGTAAAGGGCCAGAGGCTCCTCTGAGGAAGGACTGGGGAAAGGCTAACAGTAAAACTTAGGCTTAGGTATTTTATCAAGGTCCTTCCTCAGGGGAACCTGGCTGTCACTTCACTCAAGGGATTTCTGGGTCTGCAAACTGGCTCATTTGGAAACTTGTGGGTCAAGAGTCCCTTCTGCCATGATCCAGTGGAGCCTTTCTTCATTTGTTTTAGGATGTTTCTACTTACACATATCAAACAAAACTGCAGTTGGCTTCTTATCTATGTCATGGCTGGAGACACTATGATTGATTAGCTGGTACCAGAGGTCCATAAGAGTCATGCCAGCATCCAATTCACTTTGCCTGTGCTGCTCATTACAGGTTAGGCCGTTACGGACACTGCTTTGCCTGTGCTGCCCATTATGATTACTATGATCATCTTGCCTTTGGTGATTCAGTGCTGCCACCTGGCCCCTGCTACCTTGGGGCCCTATTAAACCCATTGCACTTAATTCATTCAACTGATCGGCAGCATCTCCATCCCTAAAGTCTGGCACAAGGAAAGGCAAGAACAAAGCTCTTCGGGTGTGCCGGGGCCCTCTCAGCGTTTTCTGTCGTACACTATTAGTGAAGGGCGAGTCTTCTGGGCCTTCCCCTTGTGGAGGCTAGGTTTACAGCGTCCACACTCTAACATTGCAGTTTCCCTGAGCCATAAAATCTCTTCTCCAACACTAAGCCAAGGGATATCATGTATCTCCAATTCCTTTTCAGCAGGCCATCTTTTTTGACAAATGTGTGAGCCAACCATTCAGACAAACGTTTGACACCTTTTAAAAAACTGTGCAAGCTTCTCTATTAAACCCAGACTCTCCATTCAATGGGCCCCATATCAACAAACAGCCTGACCCAGTTTTATGTTCCCGTATCCTTTAAAAAAAAAAGATTTATTTATTTATTATGTGTAAGTACACTGTAGCTGTCTTCAGACCCACCAGAAGAGGGTGTCAGATCTCATTACAGATGGTTGTGAGCCACCATGTGGTTGCTGGGATTTGAACTCAGGACCTTCAGAAGAGCGGTCGGTGCTCTTTCCCACTGAGCCATTTCCCCAGCTCCCATCGCACACCCTTAAAATCTATTCCCACACCTATTCACCAGACTAGAATGAACTAGCAAACTCATTAAGCTCCTTAGCAGTGTGGCGCACCTCGTCAGAGACTACGCTTCACGAGCTCCCCTCTAGGAGCCTGCTTAGCCTTAAGTCTGGTTATGGGTCTCGAGGTAACTATTGTGCAGCCTTGAGAGTTAGTGTGCACCTGGAAACCGGAAAGATCTTGCTGAGACCCTCCATCTTGAAACCCCACAATGGGGTGCTCTCGGCAGCCATGTTGGAGTTGGGTATGGGAGGCTGGTTAGCAAAACTGACAGGATTTTAGGGGGCATGGTGCTATGTCTGAGTGATTTGCACTACTCTAAGATCTGTGTAGGCACAAGACTTTCAAGCACTGGGAAAACACAGCAGGGCTGTGGACGTGGGTAGCTGCAAGTCGTGCCCAGGGCCCTCATGTGGCTCACGTCTGTCCATCCTCGGAGCTGCGGAACAGCAGCTTCCTCCCTGTCTCTGGTGGCCTGGAGCTTGAGGCAGGGGAAAAGCTGAGGCCAGGATCGAATCTGGCCAATTTTCCCCCTCCTGATTTCCTTAAAAGATAAGTATCAAGGAACTTGATGGCAAGATTCAGTTCTGCTGGACCTTGGTCCAGACAGTGGTCTCAGTGACTCTTGTCTAATGCAGAGAGACTTTGGAGTGACTGGCTTGACAGTGGTTATTCGCTTCGGCCTTCCTTGGTCCTAATCTATCTTTTTCAAAGATCTGCCTCTTCTCCCCAGCTCACCGAAACACTATTTTATGGAATTAGGACTGGCACCTAAAAGTGAAGTAAGATCTTTGAACTTAGTGTGCGGTGGTTTTGGTTTTTGAGTCCTGGATGTCCATGTAGCGGTCGACATTCATGTCACCACGGCTGTGGGGGCCCAGCTCCACTTTCTGAGCTTCCATTGGCTCATCCAAGAGTGGGGGCATAGAATGTGCAGAGATGAAACAGAGACATTGAAGAGCCTTCATGGTGCCTGAAAGGTGGGAATCATTAAATATGAGAATATTAATAGGGGTTGGGGAAATGGCTCCATTTGTGTTTTGTTTTGTTTTTTGTTTTTTGTTTTTCAAGACAGGGTTTCTCTGTGTATCCCTGGCTGTCCTGGAACTCACTCTATAGACCAGGCTGGCCTTGAACTCAGAAATCCGCCTGCCTCTGCCTCCCAAGTGCTAGGATTAAAGGCGTGCACCACCACCGCCCGGCTCCATTTGTGAATTGCTTCCTGTCCAAGCATGAGGATCTGAGCTTGATTCCCCAGCCGCTGTGTTGTGATGGCTGTTCTTGTTTGTCAGCTTGACTACATCTGGAATTAACTAAAACCCAAGCAGCTGAGTACATTTTTGTTTGTTTGTTTGTTTGTTTGTTTGAAGACAGAGTTTCTCTGCGTAGCCTTGGCTGTCCTGGAACTCACTCTGTAGACCAGGCTGGCTTCGAACTCAGAAATCTACCTGGGATTTCTTTTCTTAATTAAATCATCTGAAGTGGAGAGACTCAGTGTGTTAGAAAAGACACCTTGACTGAGGCAACTCTTAGGACAGAAATCATTTAATCGGGGACTTGCTTACAGTTTAGTCTATTATCAGCATGGTAGAGAGCATGGCAGTGTGCAGGCTGGTGCTGGAGCAGCAGCTGAGCCATAGGCAGAGACAGAGACAGAGATAGAGACAGAGACTGGGCTTAGCATGGGCCTTCGAAACCTGAAAGCCCATCCACCTCCAGTGACACACCTCCTCCAACAAGGCCACACCTCCTAATTGTTCTAATCCTTCTCAAATAGTGCCACTCCCTATTCATACATATGAGCCTATGGAGACCATTCTTATTCAAATCACCGCATGTATGTCTGGGTTAAACATGCAGTGGCAAGATCCACCTTTAATCTGGCTTCTGCTGGCGGCCTGGATAAAAGACACAGAAGAAAGAATGTACACAGGTGAGCTACAAAGATAGCCTCCTCCCGGCTTCCACAATCTACTTTACTGTGTTGAGTCTTCATTTGAGGCTGCCCTGAGACCAATGGCTGAGCCACAGAGAGGCCATGAGTACAACATGAGCCAATGAGGCCTCCCTGGCAACTTGTACAAGCCCCCAGTCCTCTCTACTGATCGACGTTCATGAGTTCTTTCAGACATTGCCTTCATTCTACCTGCCTTGCTCCCATTTCAGAAATGGACAATCAAACCCCTACCAGTTGTTGAAATGAGGCAATGGTCCTCAGAACGTCATAGCAAAGAGGCCTAGAGATACTTGAGCGGAGCTGTTTCACCCACACAGGATGTACCAGGACACCAGATCCTGGACATGAGGAAGCCCACTTGCTCTAGAGTCAGCAAGTCTGGGGCTTGCTCAAGTATGAGGCCCCTGTGGGTGGGTGTTGAGTTCAAGCCTGACTGGCCAGGACACATTTGTTACCAATGCACAAAACCTTATTGTGGCCATCCACCTTTTGGCCTGATGCTATCCTGATCAACCACAGACTTCTGACCAGCATCACTCCTCTTGCGGCAGCAGCAGGTGAGGCCCATGGCTTCCACTGAGAGCTATCATGCAGGCAAGGTACCATAAACAAATCAGGTAGGAGGAAGGATGCTCTGGACAGAGCACACAGCAGTCTCATCTATCCACCCTCAACACAGCGTGCGAGATGGATCATTCCCATTCGTGAGGCTCTATCCAACCTCACCTTCTGCACACCCTATGCTGCCCAGACCACACAACAGCTGCTAGACACATCTTATCTTTAGGGAGAGACCATGCCCATGGACCCCACTCTGGGTGTAAGGGGAGGTGCAAAACACAGAAACATCCTCCTCTGAAACCCCCAGAACTGTACCATCCCCGGCTGAGCAACACAGCCTGTTTTGGAAGTGTATCTGAGTTGATGCTCTTGTCTGCCGTTGGTCCAGGGATCAGTGCTCTGACATAGCCTGCTGTATCCACCAAAAGTAAGCACATGGAGTGGTGGTTGCTGCTCTTCTAGGAATAGTGACCCTAGCCCTTGGGCAGGAACCACAGTGTCAGGTGGATACATATGACATCACCACTAGGTATGGGGTGTGCCCTTGCATCCTCCCAATACCTACTCCTGCACCCACAGTAGGTAGGATCCTCCCCCGGCGCCCCTCCCTCGGATCTCACAGTGTAGCTTAAGCTAGCCTTGAACTTCAGGCAATCCTCCCTCAGCCTCCCAAGTGCCAGACTGCACACAAGCACCGCCATGCCCAACTTACAGAGTTGTTAGCAAAGAGACACTCATGTTTTCAGCAGGCCTTCCTCTGAAGCAGGAACCTCAGTTCACCATAATTACCTGATACCCAGGACTTCCATCAACCTGGCTAAGAGGTATGTTTCCTAAGACAGGGGTATAAAGTCTGTGTCCCCATGCTATGCTCAGCTGTCTCCAGAGGTGGGACTGGACAAGAGCTACCTAGATGTACCTTCCTTGGAATAGCATTACTCCCCTTTCCTGTGCGTCTGTACGGTGGTGTGTATTCACGTGTGTATACGTTTGGAGGATATATATGTGTGTACATAGATACATAGATATATACATGTATATATACATATATAAACAGATATACACACACATACATACACACACATACACACATATGCACATCCATGTTTGTGGATATCTGTGGGCAGATCTGAGGGTGACATTAGGAGTCTTTCTCAATTGCTCCTCAATAGTTCACTGAGGGAGGGTCTCTCAGTTGAACCCAGTGTTCACCAGGACAACTAGTCTGGCTGGCCAGCTTGCTCCAGAGATCCTCTACGTCTCAGTCACTGTTCTATTGCTGTGAAGAGACACCAGAACCAAGGCAATTCTTATAAAAGAGAGCATTTAAGCAGAGGTTTGCTCACAGTTTCAGAGGGTTACTCTACAGTCATCATGGCAGGAGGCAGACAGGCATGGTGCTGGAGCAGTAGCTGAGAGCTTTACATCCTGATCCACGCTCAGCAGGCAGAGAGAGGAGGGAGAGCCTGGAAAAAAAAAGCTCACACACCTCCTCTAATAAGATGGCGCCTACTTCAACAAGGCCACACCTCCTAATCCTTTCTAAACAATTCATCAGCTGCAGACTAAGCATGCAAATATATGAGTCTATGGGGGCCATTCTTATTCAAACCACACTTTCTCTCTACCCTAACTTAAAAGTACTGGGATTACTGAGCAGTTACCACACCCACTGGCATGTATGTGGGCGCTGGGGAGCCACACTCATGTCCTCACATTTACAAAGCAAGAGTTTTAATCACTAAGCCATCTCCCCAACAAGGCACTGCTTCTTGTAGTTGTCTGGATTATTTTTGAAAGCCACTTCCAGGCTTTCTAAGATACTATTTTTAAAATGTCTGTTAAGAGCTGGTTAAGAGAAACAGCATTTTCCCAATCCCAGTTGGCTTCTGTGGCCTGCGGGGATAAGAATAAAGTTGACACATTGCTGCCAACCTGTCCAACAGCCCCTCCACCAAGGTGGAAAGGCCCAGCCCTGGCCCAGCTTCTGTCCCCCAGAAAAAGGGGTCCACAGATCCTGACAGCCTTCAGGGTCACAGATCACACCCTCAGCCTTCTCAGGCTCAACATAGGTAGAGAATGGCCAACTTACATTCTTTGTCCTTGGCATGGGCACAGTTTTGACCTTTGTCCTTTTATTTGTGAGGGAACCAGCCCTCTGGGGTTAGGAGCTGTCCCCTGCATGGAACTTCTGAAATGCTTCCTTGTCCAGTTTATCTGCTACCGCTGTCACCACTCCCGAAGACCTAAGACAAAGCTGTCAGCCCAGCCCAGGCTACCCCAGAGTCATCAGAGTGGGCTCCAGGTACGGCTGGACTGGGACAAGGTCTCTTCTATTGGGAGCTCTCTAGCCAGAGGAGGCCATTTCTAGGCCAGTGGAAGGAACCCTGTGTGTGCTCACCCAACGGCCCAGTTAATGTCCTAATTTTATAAAGGAGCCCAGGGGATAACAGCTCACACTTGTTGATCAGCAGGATACTGTCTTCTTTCCAGAAAGTCCTCCTTCCATCACACTGGGGGCGGGGTTTGTTTTTCCTTTGAGATAGAGAATCTCACTATCGAGCCCTGGCTGGCATGGAACTTGATATCTAGACCAAGATGCCCTCAAACTCGGAGAGATCCTCCTGCCTTCAAAGTACTAAGAATAAAAGTATATGCAGCTACAGCTAGCACCTTACAAACCTTTTGTATCCTGTTACCACTGTACTTTAGCATCAAGACCCCTCACACTGCTTCCTGCTTGAGAGGACTGGAATGGACATTTAGGGTAGGCCGACACTTGGGTAGGAGGGTGGGAACCAAGGAGTCATGGAGTCCTTGTTTCAGCCCAGACAGGGATGCACAGATTCAGAACGGATGGTATCTTTGTTTTGTTTGTTTGTTTGTTTGTTTTTGTTTTTTTGGATGGATTCTTGGTGTTTCTGAGACTTTAGCTGACCTGGGACTATGTAAACCAGGCTGGCCTAAAATTCACAGAGATCCCCTGCCTCCAAAGTACTTGGATTAAAAGGCCTGGCTAACAGATGTGGATCCCTATCCTGGGTCCTCCACAGATGGGGACACCTAGGCTGTGGGCATGCACCACCACTGGCCCTACCTGCGCTGCTGCTGCTGCTGCCAAAGCCCGGCCACCAGTGCACCCTGAGATGCCCCCAGCCTCTATTGTGGAGGTTGGAGGGCCCTCTCAATAGGGATCCAAGATCTGACTACCTCTAGGACCTGTTGTTACTCCAGGACTCACTCCCTTAACTGACTTCTCTGAGTCTAACAAATTGCATAAAGCCTGAGTCCAGAGCCCTGGGGCTCGGTTGAGGAACGCTGAAACAGACTGTCTCAGCAGTAGGAACTACCCCCAAGCCCTGGAACCCACCTAAGGGTTCAGATTGTCCCATTGGAATGCAGTCGGAAACACTACCCCATCCCAGTGAATGTAGGCACCCTGGGGCCTTCCAGAGGTTACCCAGTCCTTCAGCCTCTAGAGTGGCTGGCCCCTTCCCTCCCTATTGTACTGTGCTCTGGTGGCTCTCCCAGCTTTTCTCCTGCCAGAGACATCCATGGTAGCCTAAGTGTTAAGGTGTGCATCCAGTTCAGGGCACACAGAAGGCATGGGGAGGGAGGATGAACACAGGTCCTGGGAGATGTGACAGCTCCACCCTACCAGGAAGAGCAACATCTGCCCTGAGGCCTGGCACCATTAACCTTAAGCTCCCCCAGCCCCCAAATCCACGATAAGTAATCTCTCTGCTCCCTAGCATGCCCCAGTTCCAGAGATGCCTCCTGTTCTAACCACATGTTGATGCACATCAGGGGCTAGGGAAGCATGGTGACCCCATTTCACTGATCAACACCAGGGAAGCCTGCTGTGTGACTGATGGTCCTGAGAGTCCAAGAGACAGGGACCTTGTCTGTCTTTTGATCATACCTGCAGGGTTCCAGGCCATCTCCTGGGCAGGGTGGGCTCTGAACTCTTTTAGTTGCTCTAACTCTGACCTATCCTGTTGTCTAGGTAAGGGCAGACTAGCCATTCAACAAACCTCCAGCCCACAGAGGACCCAGAATCCTTAGCAAGGTCCTGGTCCTGTCTCCCAAGGCAGGCTTGCCCTTAGGGAGCTCAAACCTGGTCTGCTCCCCCCACTCCCCAAGGGGCTACTGTTGCTGCCTGAGGCCCTCAGTCTGGGTTGCAGGCTGCAGGCTGCAGGCTGCGTCATATATAGGTCCCCAGAGCACAATTCCACTAAGAGTTTTCGAGGTGTACCTCTGACAGTGACACTGGGAGGTGAGCTGGAAGGAGGAGCTGCTCTGGTTAGTTGAAGGCAGGGCTAGCCCACTGCTCCATTAGAGTCTATGAGGAATAGCAAGATGGCTGCGGGACACAGGACCCCGAATCCTGTGGCTGAGGAAGTACTCTTCCCCTACCCAAAGGCCATCCAGCATCAGCTAAGACACTGGCCTACTCGCCCCGCGAAGCATTACGTTTTGCAGAACCCATGGCTGGATCCGGCATGGGAGCTTCAGGTGTGGAGAGTCACTCATCTCCAGCTTTGGGCAGATTAAACGTTAGCTCTTTTGAAGTCATTGCCTGGGAATGGGGAAGGCACCAGACGGTGGGAGTGCGGTGGAGAGAGGCCTGAAGCCCTTCCTGGAGAGGCCTGGGTTCTGGAATTTTGCGGGATGTTCCCTAGCCTACCGTAAGTGGACAATACCGAAAGTCACCTGCACCCGGTAGGCTGCAAAGACCACAGTGGGAAGTGTTCTGCCTCCAACCCCTCATCCCAGCTGCCTGGTAACACAGGAGGGCCCTGACCAGAGAAGCCTCATTGGGTGGGGCATATTTTGCTCTTTAGAGCTCTGGTTCCAGTATCACAGGATTGTCGAACTGGGTTACCAGCAGTTCTAGCTGACCCAGGAGAGACGGGACTAGCCCTCACTGCTGCATGTCCCACGCCAGGGGAGACCTGCCGAGGTTGTAAGAGCTGCCCGGGGAGCTCTTGGGGTCAGCCCAACCCTGGGAAGGCGGTACCAAGGCCCCAGGTGGCAAGAGTGGGCGGGGCGGCTGCCTGTGCTCCCCGGACTCGGACAGCCTAGCCTCACTCCACAGATCCCTCGGCCCTTGTCATCTCTGCTTTTGCTGTCTCCTTCAAAAGTAAGTCCAATGAACAGAACCCTCACACGGGGTGGGGAAACCGACTCCAGGGCTCTAGGGCTTGACCAGGTGGGGCCCCCTAGGCTAATTCTAACTCCTGGGACCAGGGCAACTGCCTCCCGGCCTCAGGGGCGGGGCGGCTGACAGATCGAGTCCAGCGGCGCAGGAGCCATCGCTGCGCGACGGGGGCGCGTCTGTCCTGCGCCGTGCGCGCCGCCCGCAGTGCCCGTGTGCGCCGCCGTGCGCCTGGCCGGGGGCGTCTCGGGGTGCACCGGCGGCCGGGCTCCGGCGGCGGCAGCAGCGCAGGTAGGGCCAGTGGTGGGCCATGCCCCCAGCCCAGGTGCTCCTAATTTGTGGAGGACCCGCAGTTGACCCTCCGCCCACGTGCCTATCGGCGTGTGGGGCGCGGGAGAACCTAGCAGGGTGGGGCACTGTAACTTGGGGTCTCTGGGAAAGGTACTCTGCAGGCGGGCCCCACACAAACCAAGAATACTAGCCCACCCAAGCTCTCACTGGTTCCTTGCGAGCCCTGCCAGGACCTCTTGAGGATGGACCACTCTAAAGGCTGTACCATCGCTGGGTCCTAG
Organism: Montemys delectorum; assembly: GCA_019843815.1. NCBI lineage: Eukaryota > Metazoa > Chordata > Mammalia > Rodentia > Muridae > Montemys > Montemys delectorum. The sequence continues at coordinate 5,658 of JADRCD010165034.1, read as the reverse complement.
GCTCTCCCCACGGCCAGCTCAGCTGCAGTATCCCGGGATAGAGGCTTTGCCCGGAAGTGTCCGGCACTCGGTGCCAGACCCCTCTCAAGGTCGTGGAAGCTGTGATTGGAGGGAGAACCAGAGACTTGGTCTTTTGGAGTGCACCTAGATAGGGGAGGGGTAAAGGGAGGCCGGCTGTTGTGCCCCAAATGACAGGTCTCCCTGGTCAGGTCGGTGACTGGTGGTTGGGTCTGAAAACACTGGTCTCAGGAAGGCTACCCACCTCCCAAGTCCTGGGCTTGCTGAAAGGCCCCTGTCCCCAGACCTTCTGCACATACCCCACCCTACATGCAAATTGCAGCCAAATCCTCCCAGCCCAGCGATTAACTTGGCCTCTTTACCATGCAAAACAGGCATCCAGGAGGGCCAGGCAGCACCCAGCATCTCAGGGCCCTCATCCCACACAGGGGCTGAGTTAGAACTGGGGCTGGAAGGAAGGTGGGGGTTGCTCTGGAGACTCAGGAGTCCATTTTTTAGTCTCCCTAGGCAGGCATGAGTCTGTCCTCCAAATCCAGGGCTGGGCCTTCTCCGGCTCATTTGCCCAGCCAAGAACGGAAAGTTTGCTCTGCAGCTAATCAGCCCCACTGGGTAGAGAAGGCCCAGGGGTCTTGTTAGTGTGTCCCTGAGGCACTGTCCGGGCCTTCTGCCAACATCATCACTGCAGACCTCAGGAAGGGCCAATGGGCGGTATGGTCCAATGAGCATCGGGTTCCAGAATCTCTCTCTCTGTCCTGGGGCTGAGGGGGGGGTGGGGGGTGGGGGCTGCAGACCTAGCTCTCTTGCTTCTCCCACCTACCAGCCTCAGGCTGGCTACCTCCGACGCCCCCGACGCCATGGAGGAGTGGGATGTGCCCCAGATGAAGAAGGAGGTGGAGAGCCTCAAGTACCAACTGGCCTTCAAGAGGGAGATGTCGTCCAAGACCATCCCCGAGTGAGTGCCCTGTGGTGTGTGTCATTTACCTGCCCAGCCACTGCCCCTTGTGTGAACCAGGACCTCACACCCCAGTGGGCAGGTGCCGTGGGAATGACCGACATTCACTGAAACTCCCCCACTCACAGGCTTCTCAAGTGGATCGAGGATGGGATCCCCAAGGACCCCTTCCTGAACCCGGACCTGATGAAGAACAACCCTTGGGTAGAGAAGGCCAAGTGTACCATCCTATGAGCCTGACCCACATTCTGTAAGGTGTGACTTTATAAATAGACCTCTCCAGGTGTCTCCGCTTTAGTACATTCCCTGTGGGAGTCAGTGCGATCTGATGTCCTGGGGCAGTGGGGCTACAGCAGGTCCCTGATGTACAGGCTGCGCCGAACAGCATTCGAGACACCCTCGTTGAACCGGAACCACACCTCGCTCCTGCCCACTGCCACACCCATGCGCCACTCGTCCGAGTCCTTCTGGGGGGCCTCAACCTCTGCAGGGACCAAAAGATTGCACCTCAGCAGACCCCAGCCCATGTCTCCACCCCCTCCCTTCCTTCTGTGACCCATACACACCTCTGCTTGGGACTGCCACTCTCCTGATGACCACACGTCCAAAGAAGTCCCTTTCAGGCTAGCAGAAAAGGGGGCTATCAGATTGCCAGTGGACAAGCAGGCACACCCAGGCCTTTCCCATGGGACAGGAGACTCCCAAGGCCTCTGAGCAAGGCCTGCGACTAGGAGGACCTCTCTAACCACTGCCCACTTTCTGGGAGCAACAGGTGGCTCCTTGGGACTTGGGGCAAGCCCCATACATTGTTCATCATCTTGCTCCAGCCCTATCCCCCCGCCCCCCCCACGCCACCACCGCACACGCACGCACGCACGCACGCACACACACACACCTGCTCCTGCACAGCTGCTTTCTTCATGATGTGTTCTAGCCGCTGCTCATGGTTACGTGGGGCAGGCTGCCTTGCCCCACTTTCCCCACCGTCCGTCCGCAGACTTGCAGGCCCTGAGGGACCCTGGTCCACCTGAAGGGAAGCATGATGAGAGCCAGCTGGCCAAGGCCAAACCATTGATGTTGTATGCTGTCCCAATACCAGGGGCCAAACTTACCTGGGGGCCACCGCCAGCCCAGGCCAGAGCCTCTCCCCTCCGCATCTTCTCCATTTCAATCTCCCGGGCAATAAGCTGCTTAGCCTGGTAGGTGAGGGGCTTGCGGGCAGGTAGTTCAGGGAAGCGGCAGACCTCCTCCACATTCCTGCCCAAGGTACCAGGGTACCAGTCAGCAGAGGCAGGGTCTGCCTGTTGCACCAATCCCACATACCAAGTTTAAGAGCTAGGGTGTGGGGTCAGTAGGGCCAGGGTCAGCCTGCGGCACTAACCCAGACACCAAATTCAAGACCTTGGATATAGGGTGAGGTCCTGACACTGCTACATCCTAACCCCATGGCGGCTGGGGATTCTCCAACTCTAAGTGGAGAAGACAGGTAACATGCACAAGGCTGAGAGGAGAGCAAGAACAGGCAGGGACGCCGGGACCCTCACTAAACTGCAGGATACCAGGGTCGCTGCCGCTGTGCCACGAGCCCTCTGGAGCCCCAAGGATCTGCAGACACACATAGGTTACCACCCTGGGATGGACTGAGGTTATATGAACCCTATACTGAAACTTGAATCGAAATTGTGTCTGACCTAGGATGAGGCCTAGTGCCAGCCACATTTGTGCCAGACCTAAACTGCAACCCACAACCCCTTGGACACCTCACCAAGACCACACTGGATTTGGCACACACATTGCATGTCCCCAGGTGTTCCCCTTGCCCCAGGCACAGGGGCACTCACGGCTCCAGCCTATAGAGGTACTGGCCGTCAGGTGTGCGCTCCTGGTGGTAGGTGAGACTGTAGGCAAGCATGGTTCCCACAAGGCTGGACAACTGCTGCTTCTCACGGGCGCTGTACAGCTGTGTGCTCACCTAGGGTCAAGCGGGCACAGGTGGGACCACTGAGCAATGCCTGGAGCCACCTTGGCACAACCCCCATCCTTTCCTCCATGTCCGACACTTACAGGGCGCAGCTTGGGTGCAAGGACATCCAGGAGCAGGCAGAGAGTATCCAGAACAAGGGCCTGTGGTGTGGCCCGGCTACGGGTGGCCGGTGCCATACCTGACACCAGTGTCTGTATGTGGTTCCTTGTCTGGCTCATCCGAGTCTGGGCCTACGACAGAAAGTGAGCCAGGGCCAGGTGAGCAGAAACCCCTGGGGCCAGACCCTAAGCACAAATTTGGCAGATGACACACCTCCTGCTGGCTGCTGGGGAAAGTGATGCGTGGCACATGGCTGGAGGCAAAGAGCACGTGGAAGGCCGCAGGCAGGAAGGGCAAGTAGCGCAGCAACTGGAAGCTCTGGCCATGGTGGGCAGCCTGCTCCAGCAGGTCATCAAAGGCCAGCCAGTCAAGGGCACAGCACACAGTGCCTAGGCTAGAGTCCCGAAGCCGAAGGCGCAGAAAGTTGTCAAACAGGCCCTAAGAGGAGCCAGCAGGCCATGAACTCCTTGCAGGAGTAGGTAGGCCTTGACCCTCCAACCCCCCTCATCTCCCCACAGCATGAGCATCGGCCTCAGGACCCTTTCACTAGCTCCTGCTCTGCAAAGTCCAAGGTGCAGGGATCAGCTGCCAATGCCAGGGAGGGGCCTACTAGTCTAAGGGCGGTCCTGAGACAAGTGAAGTGGCACATGCTCCAGTTCCCCACCCTTCTGGAAGTTATAGCAGAAAGCTATATCCTCAGAATTCAGGACATAGCTGCCCCAGCTTGCCTGTGTGAGCCCAGTTCCCACTGGCCATACCCCATAGGCCCTCTAAACTGCACATTTCCAGATTGTCAGTGGATTCCCAACTACTAATCCAAAGCTGCTTACAGCTGGAAGCAGCTTAAGCCAGGCCCTCTGGGGAATAGGGGAGGCCATGTCGCGCTTGCTCAAGCGCATACCTCTCTACCTGCTCTCCACACCGTGGGTACCCTCCAGCTAATATCTAGTCCCTTTAAGCCCAGGCCCCAGCATGTACCTCACAGGGATCTCCAGATGGTTCCCAGTTACCAGCCCAAAACTCATCCTTAGATGCCTAAGCTCCCTGCCTTCTGTCACCTCCAACATTATTCCTTTAGTTACCTTTCTGGGCCTGAGGGTCCTTCCTCAGGGCCCATCCTTAATCCTACCATCCCCTCAGATGCCTGACACCCGTCCATCCATACCCTTTACTTTGGAACCCACCCAGGACGTCTGTTCAGTATCTACTCATCTAGTACCCGTGTCTCGAGAGCTGAGGCGAGCACAGGTACCTGGACAACCTTCTCATGCTCGCCCGCAGAGGTGGTCACACGCAGGATGTGGTAGAAGCGCTGGGAGGCCAGGGTCAGAGAGCCCTGGTCACCACTGTTGAGCAGGAGAGCATGGGTTGGTAGCATCAGGTCCTGGCCCACGAGTCGCCTGCAAGTAGAGGATGCTGAGGCTGGGGCCACGCCCAGTGAAAGCAAAGGTGCTGGCAGCCATCCTAGCCATGCTCGGAGGGGAAGCCCTGGCCGGCCTGGTTTATATCACTCTGAAGGTGCAAGAATCTCTAAGCAGAGCCATCTAGGAGCAAAGGACTCTCTCTGAACTGACTAAGGTAAGGTCAGGGAGGTCACCCTCTAGGCCACAGATTTAGGAGGCTCTAGTCAACTCCCCTTGGAGCAGGAACTGGGCCCCCAACCCAAGTCAGGTCCCTACCCAGAGGACACAGTGAAGCCAAACAGCTGTCCTGGAGCCCTGGAGGCGTCAGGTGGTGCCTAAGGGCTCTAGGCAACAGAGACATCCAGCCCAAGGCTGGTCCACTCACACCATCCCTGGCTACCCACCTTTGAGCTCTGGGTAACTGGAAGACCTCTTGCCACACAGAGAACAGCCCCTTGCGCTGGTCTTTCAGGCCGACATGGGTGGTCTGCACATCCTTGACGCTCAGCTCCCGCCGGCCCCTCCCATACAGAAACTGGAAAAGGGCTGAGTAAGCAGCGGTCATTCTCACCCCACCCCGCCTCACCCAAGTCGCATGCCCACCTGCAGGGTGTTGATGCAGGCACGGATGTCATTGTCGGTCTTCTCACAGAGGGCAGCCAGTGCACCCGGGTCAGAGCGCATGCCATGTCTCAGAGAGATCTAGAGGCAGGATAAGCACTAGAGCGTCTGCCCCTGCTGAGAGGACGCATGCCCAATCTAACACGTCCTCAGAGCCAACCTTGTGGCCACAACCTGGTTCCCTGGGTGCTGGTAAACAGCCCTGTGCTGGGGGCAGCCAGAGAGTGCAGCCCAGTTCCCGAGATACTACAACCTGACAGCTCAATACAAGACAGAACCAGGGTGTTCAGAGAGGAGGAACATGGGAGGGGAGGTAGGGATAGAGGCTGCATCTCCCCCTGGAAGCTGTCCCCCTCTCCGTCCTGCTGACCTCCTGGAGCCGCTGCACCAGCCTGGAGGGCAGAGTTGGTGGGACGTGGAGCAGAAGAGCCTGCTGCTTCAGCTGCCTCAGAGAAGGTGTGAACCTGTAGGGTAGGACCCACAGTGGCCACACAAGGGACAGGCCAGAGCCTAGGCCAGCGGACCCTTCTGCCTAGGAAGCCCCCCCCCCCCCCCCCCCCCCCCCCCCCCCCCCCCCCCCC
>JADRCD010165031.1:15067-38216 GCA_019843815.1 Montemys delectorum | reverse complement strand
CACACACACACACACACACACACACACACACACACACACACACGACAGGTATTATTCTAATACCTTGCGGTTGGAAACTGTTACTACTTACCAATGCCTTATGACACAGGACATTGCATTATTAGAGTGCAATTAGAGCTAGCCTCATGGAGGGATGTAATACTGCCCAAAAGAAAATAAAACAAAAAGAAGAAAACCAGAAGTGCAATCTTTTTCTTTTTTTTTCTCCCATCATCCCACTATCTCCTGCTAGGATTGACATCTGGGTGAAAACAGAGGCCAAGACCTATGATCCAGAGAGACAGCTCCCTAGAGCTCCCAGAGCAGAGACAGGAAGCTGATAGCAAGTCTTTGGGCCTGGTCAGTCAGAGACATAGGTGCAAGAATCAGCATATGTTCTTTTTCATCTCCAAGATGATCTGCATAATGACCAGCAAATGCTTCAGGGCACTTGCACTGAGTGTAAGACAGATATGCTGACTCTACCATGTTGCCCAAGGAGCAGCATGGCAGCAAAGAGCAGAGGAGTAAACACCACAGCAGCTGTTGTTAGCAAACGGAGAGGATGTGAACATCGATGATATGCATGTACATTAACTAGTGTGAAGTTTTTCTGTATGTGGAGAAATTTTTCTATAGACATACGACCCACAGATGAACTACAGGATATGGTGTTCCCATGGACTGTAGGGCTGGGTTAATGAGCAGACTAACAGCAATCTCCCATCTTCCTTGTTGACATACTACACTTTCCACCCCATTTGGGCACTTAGGGCCTCAGGCACCAGTCTAGACCGTCTGAATTAAAGATCGCATGCAATATGCCCATGCGAAGGCAGCTGCCTTCAGCTAGTCTCCTTGGGACTCTCTGGGATAGTCTGTCTCACTTGCATGAAGCCAGCTCCCAGAGCTGCCATTCAGCAGATGCAAACATCCTACGCAATTACTCTCTTCCCAGTTGCAGCAAAGCAGCTTCCTCTACCCCCATCACTGGAACATCTTATTTAAAGTTCACACCAAATAGATGAGAGTGTTAATGGCTTAGTCTCTCCTAAATGAACAAGAGAACCAGAGGCCTTTCTTGATGACTGACTGCTGCAGACTTTGTGCCTATTGGTCTGGCTTCTGCTGGTCCTGGCACTGACTCTAGGTGGATAATCCTTAGTGAACTGCCAACAGTGCAACATTACTTGTTGAATCAGGACACCAACCCCCACCTCCACTCCCAGAACTTGGGTCCCATGGTGTCCCTTTCCCATTGCTCAGTGAAGTCCCTGCTAGATGAGTCAGAGTCTGATGTTATCTAAATACCATAAAAGGACCTGTGTAGTAGCAAAAGAATGGGTTTCCTGGCTTCCCCAGACAAAGGGAATTGGGACAGAGAGCAAGTCCTCAAGCCTCATACACACATCATTATGCTTTCTACGCCAAGAGATGACTTCAGAAAGCCAGCAGGGAGGCAGTACTCATTAGCAATCCTACTGTGATAAGAGGAGGCCTTGCTCTGGTGGCTCTTATACAAGGCACCAGTTCATTTTGCTCAGTGGTTGATTACCCTTTCCCATCAAAGCACCCTATTTCTAAAATGAGTGATTCTCAATGTAGAAGAAATATTTGTCTGTTGAGAAACACCTGGAAATTGTATCCTATGTAGCAACCTTCTTGAGAGTAACTATTATACCTTCCTCCTAGTCTATGTGTACCTCTCCCTGTACTTTCAAAGATGTAATCACAGTATATATTCGTTGTAACCATTTTTGTGAATCTTTCTCCTAGCATTAACATATTCTAGAAAATCTCCCAGCAAATGACTGTGTGGCATCCACTTTTTGAATATAGCTTAATTTATTCAGACATCCTCTTGTTGAACAGATTGAGGTTGGTGTACTTTTCCATTATTATAAATAATGCTATGATGACAATCACTGCACACAAATCTTTGCTAGGTCTGTAATTATTTCCCTTGGATAAAAGGGAATTCCCTTGCTACGAGTGGAATTACTGAGTCAAAGGGTGTGCATGTTTTAACACTCTAATAACTCATCTGTCTATTGCCCTAAAGAGATACTCTGTGACTTATCTTCCTTCCTGTCTGTATTTCAAATGTTCCCAAGGAAGCTCAGTTCTTATTTGTAGGAAACTTTTAAAATATATAGTAAAAAGATTTGCTTTAAAATGTACAATTTTGAGGAAATACACGTAACTCAAAATTTATCATCCCCACCACCATTAGGTATACATTGTTGAATAACGTCTATTCTAATTGTTATAGGACAGATATCCAGGATTTTTTTTTTAATCCTGAAAAACTACAACTTTTTACCAATTAAACAATGACTCCTCTCCTAACCACCACCATTCAACTTTATGTCTTTATACATTAGACTTTTTTGAATATCCATGTGGAATTAATGTAGTATGTGGGTTTTTTTTGTTTGATTGCTTTTAGCCTATTTTATTTACCATAATGTCTTCAACTTTCATCTGTGTTGTAGCATGTGACTTCTGTCCTTTATAAGACAGAAGAGTATTCCTTTGCACATGCATACCACATCTTACTTACTCACTCATCCATGTGTGGATGCCTTGGTTAGTCCACTCTTTGGAGGTTGCAATGTGAACAATGCTATGAACATGGGCTCATGTTTGTGGTGACTTTTCATATAATCTTCTAAAACTGTTTTTGTCAAATATGACCTATTATTATTTTTTATTCCTTCCTCATTTGATCTCAGAGTAGGCATCTCTTGCCAAAGATTAGGAAGATATTCATAAATATTTTCTACTCTTTTTCTTTACCTCTTTTTACGTACTAAAGTTGGACTGTACAGAACAAGGTGTGACTAATATCAAATATTGTACTCTTGTACATTGGTGAAAAAGACAGATCCACTCAAAATTCTTCAGGTAAAGGAAACTTATTCAGTGACATGGGGGCCTATAGGGGCTGAGGAACCTGCAGGGACCATGGACCATGCATGCTCGCTAGGTATTTGTCCTCTCTCTCTCTCTCTCTCTCTCTCTCTCTCTCTCTCTCTCTCTCTCTCTCTGTCTCTCTCTCTCTCTCTCTCTCTCTCTCTCTCTCTCTCTCTCTCTCTCTCTCTCTCTCTCTCTCTCTCATCCAAGGCTTTTTGCCTTCACATGATTTATACTATCACAGACTTGTGAATTTCATATGAAGTGTCTTAATAGGGACCCTGGAGTTATGTATCATTTTACATGCACAATACTAAATCTCTTAGTTTCAAATCTAGAGGGAAAAATAAGATGAGGTTTAACATAATTCAAGGCTTATTTTCCTTTGTGTCTGTTTGATTTTTATGACCTAATCAATCATTTCTAATACATTATTTTTCTCTAACTTTGGCTCCAGTGATAGATATCTTTACTCTATCTTTACTCTTTTAGCTTACTAACATCTCTTTCCTGGTTTTTCTGTTTTGTTCCATTTACCTATTTTTGTACCCATACCACTCTGTTTTTTATGATTCACGCTCCCTGGTGCAAGACCTGATTACATTCTCTTCTGAATGACTTACTTCTTTCTGACGTTCAGGTGTTTGTTTGTTTGGTTGCTTGGTTGGTTTTGTTTTGTTTTTCAAATCAACTTAAAAAAGACTATTATTTTCTTTGTGTTCTGTGAGTATGTCTGTTCACCCTGTGTGTGCAGTGGTCAGAAGAGAACGTCAAATCCCTTGCAGCTGGAGTTCCAGGTAGTTGTGAACCTCCATTTGGGTGTTGGAATTGAACACTGGTTCTCTGGCAGAACAACCAATACCCTTAAATACAGAGTCATCTCTCCAGCTTCATTCTACATCAACTTTTGATGGAGTCTTTTTATCCTTTAGTTCATATACATCATTTTTATAAAAAGCTAATGAAATATTAGTTTAAAGGAAAATTACAACTTACAAAATTTCTTAGTATTTATTTGAATAAAAAGTCATTTTAAATTTTTTTATTTTAAGATTATTTTATTTTATGCATTTGAACATTTTGTCTGCATGTATGTATGTGTGTATGTATGTATGTATATATGTAGGTGTACTACATTCATGCCTGATACATGAAGAGGAGAGAAGAAGGCATCTGATTCCCTGGAAACTTGAAGTCAAGGATGATTATGAGCCACCTTGATGATGCTAGGAATCAAACTTGGAAACAAGCGAGCTAAACTTCTGAGCTGTCTCTCCAACCCCTGGCATTTTCTTTATAAAAATAGCATAGGCTCTGAAAACTTGATCCTCTTTGTCATTAAACAAAGGAGGCACAAAATTAATCTTCATTCAGCGTTTTGCTAAGCAAATGAATAAGGGAATATTTGATTTAGTTTGTATCCCCGAATACAGGCTTTACAGTGCTGGGGCCTCGAACCCACAGTCTCATGCATGAGAAGCACACCATCTACCACTGAGCTCTACCCCTAGCATAATGGAATTCAAAGGGGCTTAGAGGACTGAGATAATTATGTGGGTGGCTTAGGGGGAGGCATCTGCCTGCTGCAGATAAAGAGGCACTGCCATGACTCAGCCTCAGACAGAGCGTGAACGAGCAAACTGAAATTGTTAATTAATTAACTCAACGCACAGCTGATGATCAGCCCGTGCAGGGTGTTAGGCTACGTGCAGGGTGGCTGAAAGGGTAAGATGCATTCCTTCTTGTACATTCAGAGTGTGAGAACCCAAAGAGCCAGGAAGCAGGATCCCACCACTGCCCTGACGAAGACTACATGCGCTGCAGGTATTCATAAAGAAGATCTCTCACAGTCTCTGGATTTGGAGATGTTTCTCTCTCTCCCCCTCTCTAACAGGAACAGACTGCTAGCCATATGCCTTAGTTCCCTGGGGGTTGTCAGCAGTTGCTCCAGCCCAGGCTTTGGTGTACTTTCACATGCTGTAATCTTTCCACTTTGCTCTACTGAGCTTGAGTTTTGGTCTCACATTCTTCTTCCTGGGCCCACTTTTTTGGAACTTGACCGCTGTCTGCTTCCTGCCTTGTGGCTTCACTAATCTCACTTTCCTGCAGGATAGCACATCTTCATTTCTCCTGACAGTCTGAAAAGCCACAGGCTTTGGAGTAAAGCAAGCTTTGCTCAAATCCCCAAGACTTACCTTACTCACTCTGTGGTTTTAGACAAATGATCTAAACCGAGGACTTTACTTTCTTATGTGCCACGTGGGGATAATTAATGCATGTGATTTGAGGTGGTTTCAGCATTTCAATTAAATGAGATTTTACATGATACTCGTAGTCAAGTGCCACAGAGTGATTACCATTTCTTAATATGAGGTCCTTCCCTGTGGATCAGAGGTCTCCTAAACCCAAAGACTTATTTCATATCGTCTGCTTTCAGCCCGACTTTATCCTTCACTGAGAACACTTTTTACTTAAGTATTTGAAGGAGTTCTGAGCCTTAAATGCCTTGTCACGCCTTGCACTAAGTTTCTTGGAAGAATAGATGTCTTCAAGCCAGCTGCTGAGATGAATTCTCTCTGTTTCCTGGCTTGTACGGTCAGTCCACACTTTCTTGGAGTTTCTCTCTCATGTCTCACTTGTACGTCATCACAGCTACTATGGCTTTATTAGAGGCAGAGCTGGAGCCTCAGCCCAGGGTCTCATCATCCTGACATTTCTCCTGCATGGAATCCCTTCTGCCTCTGCCTCTGCCTCTGGCTGGCTTCACCATGAGCTCTCTTTATTAAGAAGGAGACTTCCTGAGCTGTCCATTGTCAGGGAATCAGCTCTCAATGGTCACACCCTAACTCTCTGAGCAGGAGAATGGTGAATGTGGACTCTCTGAACAGGATAGAGGCTGCAGGCTGCTTCACCCTCACCCAATTTTCTCTGGACATCATGTTTTATAATTTACTTCCTCTGTCCTGACCCACCCTTGCTAATGAGGGTTGAAGATAGGATGGGTCTAAGAGCCTTTGTAGTTTTGAGGGCCTGTGGTTTATAAACCTTACTAAATATAGACATTTAGGGATCTAGGGTACTAAGAATATTATAGTTCTCCTCATCTAAATTGAGCTTAGGAAACTACAGAAATATAGAAATATTAATGTAAAATATTAAACTTAAGTATTGAATAGACTATTTACCTATATCTGTCATCTATTTGTGTGCCCATACATCTCCCTCTTATTGAACCACTAGAAAAAAAATTCCAGGATGTTTCTATCACTACATAAGATTTCTCCATTGTCATTTATAGTCTACATGTAACATAACCACTATTCTGACTTCTATCATCATCAAATAGCCTTGCCTTTCTTTTGGGCTCCTTTCAAAAGAGCTTGCTTTAGTCACTACATGAATGGGATCTTCGAGTATGTATTCTTTTGTATTTGTATTTTCAACTTGTGAGTCATTTATGTTACAGTATGTGCTAATAGTTTGCACTTGCTCAGAACTGTATTTTGTACACATAGTGGAGTGCATTTATTCAATCTGTATTTGTTGAGAACTCTAATGTTTCCATTTTCACTGTTATAAATGAAGCTGTAATAAATATTCTTGTGCATGACTGAACATATACTCATATTCCCTGGGTAAATACATTGGTTTGGAATTTTTGAGGTCTAGAGGAGCAACACTTAGCAAAAGGTTTATGATTTTATATTTGCAACTGCAGTGTGCTGAGACTTCCATTTACCAACATTTGGTATTTCCGTATGTGTAGTAGTTTTTCATTGTGGTTAAAAGCATTGCAAAAGAGGGTACAGGAGGAGGGTAAAAGCCAGAGGCAGTGGAAATAACTATAAGGAAACATCTGCGGACATAGCAAAGCAGCTGCATTATGAACCTGTTACAGTACTCGAAAGACCTGTGTAAGCCCAAGGTAGACCAAATCCCAGCTAGGAGAGGGATGTTGGGTACAAAGTCCTGTCCCAAGCCTGAATCGATTTGTAATTGTTAACTTCTGGGAGAGGAAGGGTCAGTTTTCTCTAATGTAGCCCCTTGGTAAGACAGGTACTCTCCAGTGAAAGATTATACACCCAAGAATATTTGGTGCAGCACACATTGATCCCAGGGAGTTTAAAAGGGGGTATCACAAGATTGGCTAGAAAAGGAAATAACCCAGCAAGAACTGGAGATGATGGATATGATGGAAACATGTTGTGTGTTTGAAACTCTCAAAGACCTAATTTGGGAGAGAGGGTATATGTTAGCTCCAGGTAGAGGGAATTGCAGATGTAAAAGTCTGTGAGACAGACCTGAGTAGGGCATGCTGGGAAGGCAGACCTTTAGATGTGCCTGCACTGAGGAAGGAGGAAGTTGGTCTATGTGAGAGGGAAGCCCGCAGGCAGAGCATATAGCGAGTAGTGTTTTACCATTAGGAATACGCAGGCCTGGAAGATCTTGAAAGTCATAGCACGATCTGACGCCCTTATTTAGGTGACTTTACATGTATTATTACGTCATGAGCGGATGGCAGTGAGTTCAGCTGAAGTAAAAAGCACGGTTCAACTATTACAGGTCAGATGGACACTGCTTGCTGTTTTAACTGGTAGCTGGCTAATGAGATAGAAGAAAATGGCTCTGAGATGAATTTACAGGCAGTCATGGAAGTATTTGCTAACTTCAGGGGATGGGGAGCAGAGACAGAGATAGTAAGGATCTTGGAGTGATGCTTCTGAGGAAGGCTTTGGGAGAAACTCTTTGGGGACCATTGAAATGATGGCGCTTCCCTTCCACTCCTGTGGATTGTCTTGGTCCACTTTGTGTTCCTATATCAAAACGCCTGCAGTTGGATAATTTACAAAGAAGCTTGCTCTTTGTAGTTTTAGAGGTTGGGAATCTGGGAATCAAGATCACAGGGCTGCATCTAGCAAGAGTCTTTGTACCATGCCATCCAGGCTAAGGGTTCCAAATGGGGAGAGAAGGACCATCATCCTACCCTTCTTATCTGCCAAAGTTCACTCTGTATATCACTGTACAAATTTAGAGATTAAATTTCCAACGCTTGAGTCTTTAGGGACATATTCAAGACAAAGCAGCTCTCAAAAGAGTGTTGAAATCCCAGCCCCCATGCCTGTGAATCTGATCTTACTTGTAGACAGGACTTTTGCTGATGTAATTACAGAGGTTCTTAATCCAGTCCCACAAAGGCTTATACTAACAAGTGGAGAGGTGAACGGAGGTATTCACAACCACAAAGAGAACTGTGGGGTGGAGAAAGTTACTATCAGGATGGCTTTGGTGAAATTTCCTTGTGAAGACTGATAAAGAAATGAAGCAGTAGCTGGAGAGGAGTAAAGAGGAAGTTGCATTTAAGGTTGTGAGCAGTAGGATGAGTTCCACTGTGGATGAGTTTATTGAGGAGAGAAATCAATGCTTCAAGGAGGCAGAGGATAAGATGGAGATGAAAGGAGATGGATGTTAGGCTGCAACAGGGACAGGAACAGTTCACTTACCAAAAAAGCAGGAAAGACACAGAGGAGATGAACCTTGTAAATAAAAGCCCCTTCCCTCCCACTTAGGTTTCTCCAGGGAGGAGAAAGCAAGTTCAGAGGCTGAAGGCTATAGAAAGCAGAAAATGCTGGAGAACTCAGCTGTCCTGGTTAGGGTTACTGTTGTTGTGAGGAAACAGTGTGGCCAAAGAAAACTTGGGGAGGAAAGAGTTTATTTGGCTTATGCTTTGCCATTACTGTTTATCATGTATGGAAGTCAGGACAGGTTCTCAAACTGGACCTGGACATGGAGGCAGGAGCTGATGCAGAGACCATGGGGCAGGTGTGTGGTGGTAGGGAATGGCCAGGGTGCTGCTTCCTAGCTTGCTCCACATGGCTTGCTCAATCTGCTTTCTTATTGAACCTAGGGCTTCCCACCCAGGTCCTCCCACCCAGGGTTGACCCCATCCACAATTATCCAGATCCTCTGACATCAATCACTAATTAAGAAAATGCTCTATAGGCTTACCTATTGCCCAATCTTATGAGAATTTTTTTCTCTAAATTTTCTCAAATCAAAGAGGAGGCTCCCTCCTCTCCAGTGACTCTAGCTGTGTCAAGTTGACATAAAACTAGTCAACACACCAGGTTACACTCCATAAAAAGTCTGGGAACTGTATTGTGTGTTAGTGGCGGGGCTTGACTTGTGGTTCTTACCCCTAGAGAATGCTAAAAAGACAGAGTTGATTGAAAACTTACAGGCCTTCACAGATCTAGGCACACCCTTTATCTATACCTGCTCTTTTTTGGTATCTATTCATTAAATTCTTTCAGTCATTCAATGATGAAGAGTCTAGTAGTTTTCTCTTTCTTTTAAATGTATGACTGATGAATGAAATAGAAATTTTAAAAAATCTGTCTCAAATCACATAGCTAATAAGAAATGGAGCTGAGATTTTAATTCAGAGGGTCAATGTAACCTCCCAACCCCCAACCCCACTGCCACCCCTGACATAGGATACACACACACACACACACACACACACACACACACACACACTTGTTATTGTCTTTAGCACTAGGTATCATTTTCCCCTGCCAGACTCACTTGCTTAGATTTGAATGGCAATGACAATCACTTATTGTGTTAACATGTCTAGTTAGGGTCTTAAACACTTTATATGAGTTGATTAATTTAGTTACCGCAAAGTGTGATTAAGTTGTATAACTCATATCCTTTTACAAATCATAACAATAAGTGGCCTGAAATCCCATGGCTCCTCAGTGCAGCTGAGAGGGCTTTTTCACTGGTGTTTCTATTGGACAATTGTGATGGAATGATGTAGGCATAGGTGGTTATCAGCATAGACCATTGCCATTCAAATGGACAGGGGAAGAACGGTGCTGCGAGTCTAATGGTCCATAACTCAGATTAGTCTCTCCCAGGAGTTTAAGTCTAGAAAAGCTACAGTTCCTAAGCTCTTCTCTCTGATTTCTGCTCTGTTCTGTTTATATCAGGATAGTCTCTATTATATTTTAGAAGAGGTGGAGTATTTCAAATAGAAATGGATCAGATAAGGGCTTCTTGAATTGAGCCTCAAGACTCTCATATGACCATTTCCCCCAAGGAACTAGAACTAATAGATGATGTCAAAGTAAATTTACCACATAAAGATGCCATGTAGATCAAACAATATCAGACTCTGGTTACTTCTGAGCAATGCTCCACCCCCAGAATGGTGGTCCAATCCACATATCTCATGACCAAAATGAAGAACTCAAGAACATATGGTACCAGGGCAGGCAGGTGTGAGACACGACATTGCCTTTTAGATGAGATATGTACCAGGATTCGGCATCTTCTTAGTCTCTCTTTTCCAAATAATTTCCATGTACATTTTAGTGAGATCTTTAGACCAAGAAGGGACAAAGATATTACCAGTATGAACCTAGAAGCAGGAGTTCCCTGGATCATTTCAGAAGCTTGCATTCAAAGGATCTTCTTATGTTTTTCCTGAAGCATTTTGAAATGTTGAGTATTCTTCAACAACATCCTCCTGTAGTAGTAGGGACAATAATCAACTTTAGTAAATAAGTGTCCTGTGTATTATATGCACATGCATTTACCTTAATCTTCATCGCTGCCTTATGAGGCAGGCACACTCCCATTCACCAAGGAGAATAGCTGAGGCTCAGGAAGCATGAGTGTTTTGCCCAGAACTGCTGAGATGGTGTCATAGCCAGACTGATTTATTGGAAGCTTGTGTACTTATCCTCTCTCTGGAGTTACTTGGCACTTCAAGCTTAGCTTCCCTGGGACCATGGTAAATGGCAAGAGCCCTCAGTGTAGAGAGCCAGGGCATGGATATGAGCCTCTCTCCTAAATCACTGCAAAGCCATTCTGACTTCGATGATTAGTTAACTTCTCCAAGACTATTTCCTCATTTTTAAAATAGGGAGAACCAATACGATTTTTCCTGTAGATAATCTCTGCCTCGGCACTGTGGCACATGGTCGGAATTGAACAGAGTGGTGGCAATTTCTCAGGATCCCTTCACTAAGCCTGTTAATTTGGTTGCACTTGTAGGAAGCACAGTAGTTTTGTAGAAACAGATGAAAACAGGTCTTAGTCTCCCTGGGACTAAGAAAGTGCACATCAGCAAGTGGTAACAAGAGGGGCCTCTTCAATTCACTCAATTCTTAGGGCTCAGAGGTCTACCTTAACCTCCCTGACCTTGCAAGACATTTGGAGCAGTTAAAGAACAAACTGTTCTCCCTGCAGAGAGCTCCTGCATCTTCTACCTCCTCTGCTGGTCCTCTTCAGGACTGCTCTTGGCCAGAGTCCTGCTTAAGACAATGAGACAGCTCTGAAATTCTGATTAGAGTCAAAGACAGAGATTTGGTTTAGCTGGGCTACCTTCCAAGGGGATCGCAGCCAACATAACTGAAGAGAAAATAACTGAAGAGAAAATAAATGGTGCACTGGGGTCCCCTGGAGTAGAAATAAGCTTTAGTGTCATTTCCTCCTTCACAAGGCAGGCTGTATGCTCTTAGGGACATTGAGAAGAATGTTGGCCTGGGAACGCAGAAGCCAATAGTCATATCTTCATAACTTTGGGCTGCCAACTCCTCCCAACATCATTTTCTTCATCTATCAATATGCAGCCTAAAAAGGGTGACCTCAGACACACCTCTAGTTATAGTTCAGCTTCCTCAGAGTCTGCCTTCAAGGCAGGAACTAGATAAAGGGTTTAGATCATTTTCAATTTCTGAAAGTTGATATCACCCCCTCTGAAGGGCTCTCTTACCCTTCTTCTTGGCAAATAATTAGGATACACAAAAGGTATGACTTGGAAAGTTTTATCTCTATAGCATATAATTTTCTATTTTTTCTTTTCTCTTCTCTCAACTCTCTGGTGCTAAAGATTGAACACAGGGCCTTGCATGTGCTAGAGCGAGCTATGTCTCCCATGGCACAGTGTTAGCAAATTGTCTGTGCTGACCTTGAACTTGCTTTATAGCTCAAGATGGCCTTGAATTTGTCTTCCTCTTGCGTTCATCAGTTGAATAATTGAGATTGTGCTACCACACTTAGCTAAACTGTATAATATGTTAATAATTACAACCTTCCCCCAAACACACAGTTTATCCCCAAGAATGTATAATGTTCAAGACACACTGGTAAAATCTGTTACGGTAGATGAAGTTGACCTAGAATTTTCCCTCAACCATGATCTTTCTTTGCCTTTTGCCACAGCTTTGAGGTATGTATAGAAAAACTATGTATGTTTTTGTTTATTCAGATTTTGTTTCAAAATTTAAAACATCTATACCAATAAAACTGAAAGCATTTCTTTGAACTAAAAGTATGTGAGTTCCTTTCCAGAGGATGCTGCCTTGTTGAGTGGTTATCAAGCTGGGTTTCAGCATCTTGGCCTCTACTCCTACCTTATCTGGGCTCTTCATTCTTCTATCTCTAATGACATCTTTCTAGGTCTGCACTGTAGGCTGAAGAATTCCATCTTGATGAGGTTGAGTCTAAGACTTTCTGTGACCTTGAGAATGCTCCATGCTCACTGCTCTGGGCTTACATACTTCTTCTGTCCATGGCTGAGTCCCGCAATCCAGGGTTGTTCATTCAGAGTCCTCAGGGTTGTGGGTACTCATCTCCATGGAGGTGTGGGGACTGTTACCTGGTCCTGGCCCTTGTCTTCCAAGGCTACATGCAGCCTAGGCAGAAGGAAGACCTCAGAAAGGGGTTGTTCACAGTAGAGATATTTCATCATGGGCAAGGTCACCATAGGCTTGCGTGAGCAAGTACCTGAATCCTCACATGAAATAAGTAGGGCATTTCTAGTAGCTACTTGTTAGAGTTTTGTTTGTTTTTGTTTTGTGTTGGTTTTTTGTTTTTTGGTTGTTTTGAGACAGGGTTTCTCTGTATAGCCCTGGCTGTCCTGGAACTCATTCTGTAGACCAGGCTGGCCTCAAACTCAGAAATCCGCCTGCCTCTGCCTCCCAGGTGTTGGGATTAAAGGCATGCTCCACCACTTGTTAGAGTGCACAGGCAAATAGAGTAGTTGTCCTTCAATTTCCTTTGTTAGATTCGGCTTGGAAATCACCTGGTTTGTTTACCAGCAAGTGATTGCCTGGGGAAGCTCTGTCTCCTGGTTCTCAGCCTCTTCCTTAGAGAACTAGGCTGAGTGAGGTTCATGAGAAATGGAAGGCGCTCCAGATGTCCACTGGGGAAAAGAGGCCTCAGCCTGGATGCCAAAACTGGAGCTCTCAATCTCTTTCTTTCAGGGCTTCTTTCTGGTCCAAGGTCAGTTTAGAATTCATACAGAGTGAGAGGCTCTCAGGAGCTCCCTGCACAGGAAAGAGGAAAGAGTGGGCTTAACACAAGAGCATTAGCCATTTATGGAGGGATTATTAGCCTGGAGCATCCTAGGAAGCTCTTGAAATACCTTTCTGCATTAAATCCTCACCACCTTTCGGTGAGGTGGGTGTCAGGTACTGTCACTTCCACAAGGAAAAGTGGCTGGCTTCCTAGGCCACCTTCTGTTCAGAAAATGCTGTGTATTGGGGATATTTATTCATTATTGTTACAGAAGAGGGGAAAACATTGAGCCTAACCCCTCTTCCCAGTTCTCAGATACTCTATAAATATTGTGAAAAGTAAGCAGAGCACATGCACATGTTTAAAATTTCAAACAGTAAGTTAGTATAAAAAAAATCGAAGTTAAACATCTCTCCCTTTCATCCTAAGCCCTCTCCCAAGGGAATGAATGTTGTAAGCAAGTTTATTACCAGAAAAAAACATGTTGCTTGCATAAAATATCATACTTGCAATGGGCCTGCAGATATCCTCTTTGTATAACTTCTAATCATTCTTTCTATAAGAGGGATCAGACCGAGACATTGTTTTGTGCCTCACTGAAGCCTCTTTTCCTCTTTCCCTTCTTCCTCTTCCTTCTCCTCCTCTTCCTCATTTTTCCATGCCTTGGAAATCATCAGAGTCAGTGCACACTGCTCTGCCTCACTCTTTTGCATAGTTGTTCTTCACTGGTTAAAAAAAAAATGCAATCAACCCTGTACTGTTTACTCTGGTTCATATCTTATGGAAAAAACTGGAAAGCAAGTAGGGAAAATTTCCCAGCAGTAGGATGACAAGTCAAGTAGGTACTATTCCACGAAGTAACAGGGATGTTGCCGCCTTGTTACTGGGTATCATGGGATGCTTAGATTTTTGTGAAATTGATTAGTTTTTTTAAAGGCATATTATAAGGTGTACATCTTTAATCTGAGAAGCAGGCAGATCTCTGTGTGTTGGCGAGGAGCCTGGTTTACATTACCGGTTCCAGGACAGCCAGGGCTATGTAGAGAGAACTGGAGTTAAACAAAACAAAACAAAACAAAACAAAACAAAACAAACAAAAAAGAACCATCAAAACCAAAATCAGAACCAACCAAGCAACCAAAAAATGTATATCATATTTTCATTTTCATTTTCTTAATTAAGAGTTAAGTTTAGTTATAATTTTATACATCCACTGGCTTTCTCTGGTGAAGTCAGCTGCGAGTGGGAGCAATTGTCTGTTTCTAGTTGATGCATACTTTTTGCAGTTGGTGTGTCAGTGACATGATTCAACTGTGTGTAAGCTGGGGCAACCCTTTATTCTGTACAATGAAGTCTCCCACTGGGGTTTTATATGTGTTCCCTCTGTTGTCTAGGACATATTTTTGCACAGAGGAGTTTCAGCTTTGTGTGTGTGTGTGTGTGTGTGTGTGTGTGTGTGTGTGTGTGTGTGTGTGCGCGCGCGCGCGTGTTTGTGACTATGACTCTGGCCCTTGGTGTCCTTCGAGCTGTCTCTCAGCTGCTCAGAGCCCCACTCCATGTGAGCTGTAAGCGCATGCTCTGCATTGCAAGCAGGCTCCAAAGCTGGAGAGCTCTCCCTCTGTCCCTGCTGCGGCTCTCTGGTTTATTCCACCCTTGCTGTTCTCACTCTGTTTGCATACCACCTTCACTAGGGCAGCTCCAGGAGCCTTTAGCCCCACTGCTGTCTGTGAGGATAATTCTGCAAGGGTTTAAAACTGTGCAGTCTGCTTTACCAACCTTTCCTTGGGGAATGTTAGGATTCCAAGGCTGCTTGATGATTAGAAACACATGCAGCAACCATGATTTCAGAAATCCTATGGCTTGCCTCTTGTTGGCACATTAGTCCCAGCAGGTGCTTTTGGGTAGTCTGAAAACTAGAGACTCTTTGTTGTCTTTGTTCTTGAAAACATTGACAATGTATGAAATTCTTGAGGAAGAATAGTTTAAGCAATCCAAACAAATCTATTAATCATCAAACTACCTATTCATAGCAATCACCTGTCTCTCTGTGTCCCTTTTTATCTATTATCCATCTAACCATTCATCAATCCAGTACTTATAATCTTATTATATCTACCAGCAAATAAATAAATTATTTAGAGGTTGTCAAGTCTAAAAGAAACTACTCAGGACAAATGTGTATCGATGGTGCCATTTGTGCACCTGACTTCCAGGTTCTCTCAGCATAGCAAGTACCTATAACACAGTCCTTCTGGCTTTTCTCAGCTCTTCCCACCCCACTCCCTACCCTAAACTTCTCTAGCTCATGGGCTTTCCTTCCCCAGCTTCTTATTCCCATATACCCCTAGTATTCTGGCCATGCACTTTCTTTTATCTTTCTCACTTGGTCCCCAGTCTCTTGTCCCTCTCTTTTTACGTCTCTCTCCCCAATCCTCCCATGACCCAGTCCAGTCTTCTGGTCGTATTCAGTGTACTACTCTTTCCCTCTGCTCCAGACTCTTGCTGATGCCTCTGGCTAGACGCTTCCTCATATCTACAATAAACCCTTCCCCATAAGCACACCTCCAAGCACTTTTGTCCTCAGCTTATATATTGGTGAGAGGTAAGGCAGCGGTAGAGCACTTAGTATGTACAAGGTCTTACATTCCATTTGCCAGCACTGAAACTAAAGTAACAAACTAAATCAACCAACCAACCAAACACACACAAAGAACAGAACTCTAGCTGCACATGGTAGTATGACCTTCAATTATAGCACTGGGGAGGTCAAGGCAGAATGATCATGACTTTAAGCCATCTTAAGATGAGACTGCATTTTAAACAAATGAACAAATAAATGGACAAAACAGAGTTATTTAATAGCCTAGCAAACCTCTAGTTTTCCAATGTAAGAAACAGAACCCAAGATAAAGTCCCACTATCCTTTCTTAACTACATTTGTGCAGGAGTAACTCTTACCTTGAAATGTATATTTAAAGTTTTTCTGAATGTCTTTATATTTGTGTAACATTATGCATGGCCATGTCCTCAAACAATATCAAATATTATATTGCATATTTCAAAATTCCTTCTCTATCAAACTCCCTTGTTTTCCTCCAGTTTGCTTTGTGTGTTCAGCATTAGAGCTTAGACCATCCATGTTGACATTTAGAGTGTTGGTTTGCTTCCACTCCTTACATTTCATTTTGCACTGTTGTAAAATTACATTTGAGGACTGCACCATGGTTTATCACCTCTTTTCTGGATAAGATTGTAGAGCTCCTGTTTTTCTTGATTACAAACAGTGTTGCGTTGAACTTGCTTATACATAGCTCCTCATGAACTCTTGAGGGTTGGTCTGGTGTGGACAGCTATAAATGAAGTCACTGAGTATAGCTTCTATGGTATCTATACTCAAATCTGTCAGCCACTGGCACAGGACTTTTCAAGGCAGCTCTAGCAATTCTCCTTCCACCAGGACTCAAGTCAGAAGTTTTGGGCATTTGTAAGCTTGCCAGTCTGCTGGGTGTGAAATGCTGCTTCATTATGGTTTTAATTTGAGTTTCCCTGATTGCTTGTGAGACTGAGCACTACTTTATGTGTATTGGCCCATTGGGTTCTCTCCTCTATAAGTTGCCTATTTGGTTTTTGTTTTGTTTTGCCGATTTGGCTTGTTTTGCCTTTGATTGCTTTGAAGATATTGATGGTCTCTTGATATTAATATCTGTGTATTTTCTAGCCTTGAATATGTAGTTTTACGATTGCTTTTGATGTATTATGATTAAAAGTTTTTCAATAGTTTCTTCTCTGGTTTAAAATTCTACATTCATTGTCTTATATTCTTTTCTAATAATTTTTAGGATTGATGTGGTATCTTTAGGTTTTTAGTCCTCTTTGAATTGATTTTTCTGTGTATCTTTATGTATGTATTTAACTGTGGTGGTCTATTTTTCCAACTATCCTATCTGTTTAACTAAAAAACCTGCATGTTTTTGACTAATTTTACTATTCTTTTGTTCCTTTCATTATTTCCAGTGAGTTTTGAAGTAGGCAAAGGAAGTTAAAACTTTTTTATTCTTAAATTCTTTAAAAAGGCCTAACACTAACATTCTGAGGGCTGAATAATATAGATTGTGAATATTAACACGTTTAACCTTCTCAAAGACCCAGGACATGGGTAACATTATTATATCCATTTGGCTTGGCTGGGTTTGAAATGGAGTGTCAATTGAGTTCTAGGTTTAAGTGTGTTTCTGCCAGGATGTTTGTCCCAAGAACAAAGAAGTGAGTCCTGACACTTTTTAAAAACAAAACCTTTATGTATGTGTTTATATGTGCATGTGAGTACATGTGCCTGTGGAGGCCAGAGAAGGGTGTGGGAAGCCCTAGAGCTGAAGGTACAGGTGCTTTTGATTGCTGGGAGACAAACACTGGTCCTCTGTGGATGCTCTTAAACCATCGAGCCTCCCCACCATTATTAAGAGGGTGATGTCAGTTCCTATAGATTTCATGTTTTATGAAGTTAGATTGATCTCTTTTCTTAATTTTAAATGGCATTTGTCTTAGTTATGGTTCCTATTGCTGTGAATGGACACGATGAACAAGGCAACTCTTTTTTTTTTTTTTTTTTTTTTTTTTTTTTTTTTTTTTTTGAGACAGGGTTTCTCTGTGTAGTCCTGGCTGTCCTGGAACTCAATCTGTAGAGCAGGCTGGCCTCGAACTCAGAAATCTGCAAGGCAACTCATATAGAAGACAATATTTCATTGGGGCTGGCTTACAGGTTCAGAGTTTCAGTTGGTTGTCATCATGGCAGGAAGCATGGCACAATCCAGGCAGGCATGGTGCTGGAAGAGCTGAGAGTTCTACATCCTCACCCAAAGAATCTAGGAGCAAATTGTTTCCAGGCAGCTAGGAGGAGAGTCCCAAAGCCCAACCCCACAGTGACACACTTCCTCCAATAAGGCCAAACCTACTCCAACAAGGTTAAACCTCCTAGTAGTGCTACTCCCTGGGCCAAGCATATTCAAATCACCACAGTATCTTATGTCAGACTATATTTAGATAGTGATCCCTTCTAATGAATAGTTTGAAGACTTGACTCTTTCTCTGGATCTAAAGTCTGAAATCTTTTATCTGCTCAGGAAGACAACAAACAATTAACTTTTAATTATTGCTTCTGAACTATCCCTTCTGTCCCTCCTCAGGGAGTCTTATTTGAAGTGGATTTTGAATCCTAGAGTGTCTGCTGTGTCCTACCACTGTTTTATCTCTTTGTCCTTCTCATTTCATGAGCAGCTGCATCTCTCCTTAGACACAACATGACCAATTTCCCTCTCCATCCAGTCTATGGTCCAGGAATGTAGCAGGTACCCATTCTTGATTAGTTTGTTTCTGTCTCTTGACTGCTGATATAACTTCACAGATGCAAAATTCTGTTGAGTCTTATAGAAGTCACCATTTGGATACTATCCCATTTCCCTCTCCTGTTTCCTGTGGCTACTTTCCTTTACAGGAAGAGGTCTTTCTAGCCTTTTCTTTTCAGAGCCAGGAGCACAACCCAACTCCAGGAGCCCAGTCTTGACCTCTCTGTTTTATTACCTTCCTATCTGGGAACAGTTTTCCCTTTGTACTATCTCTGACTTGTGGCTCCTGAAGAGATTTTGGAAGGATGTGGAATTCAAGATGACCTAGGTAGAAACTGAGATAGAACCAAACTTTGATGTTTTCTAAAAGGCTGTCAATAGTTCCAATGAGGACATGATGGTAGCACCTGGGGAATAGATGCCATCTCAACAGTCTTCCATCCAGTTGTATTCAACAGATTGTGGCATGCATGCTCTAAAGCCTGGAGCCACTTTGCTCCTAGTGTGGACTGTATGTTTTTCTGTCCTGTGGTATGGAGACTCTTGAGCTTCTTGGCCAGCATACTTCACACAGCCCTTGCTTACTTCTACCTACAGCTCTGGTACATTCATGGTTGATTCTCTAATTCCAGTTTGTTTAGTAAGAACCTGTTCTCCCTTGTCCTCTGGCCATGGTAGCTGACAGATAGGCATAGATCGATGGCAATTTCTACTGGATGGAGAATAAAATGGTTGTTTGAGTGACATTCTGTGGAATTGGTGGTACCTGCTCATATCCTTCGCATCAGTCCATCAACTTGGTGCATCATCAGGAAACAGAAGAGATGCTTACTCCTCTCCTCTAATTGGCCACCTGCATAGGGATTCTCTTTTTATCAGCCTGTCTTCCCTTGCTTGTGTAATGGCTTTTTGACACCATTCTGGACTGATCTCTGAGTCCAGCTAAAGACTCACCTGTCACTAGTCCCAACAAGATGTGGTTTTTGAAGATTCTGTATCATGTTTCCCCTGGCATCTGGATGTTGTTCCTGTTGCTGTGACCAGATGCCTGCCAGAAACAACTTCAAAGGCAAAGTGTTTGATATAGCTCAGAGTCCAGAGGATTCAGTCCATGGTGGATGAGGCATGACAGAATGGATCTGTGCCAGGAAGGAGAGCTCTACTTGCTTTCTCCTCTTACCACGTCTAGTATTTCCAGATGCTCAGCCTATGGCATGGAACAACTCACAGTCAGGGTGAGTCTTTCCTATAAGTCAGTTCTCTGTGGACACATCCTCACTGTCACACCCACAGGCATGCCCCATTAATCTTTTTTTTTTTTAAATTAGGTATTTTCTTTATTTACATGTAAATTTCTCCTTTCCCAATTTCCCCTCCAAAAAACAAACAAAAACAAACAAACAAAAACAACAAGAACAAACTCCTGTTGCCTCCCCCAGACCCATGCCTGCCACCCCACCCTCTCCCACTTATTGGCCCTGGCGTTCCCCTACACTGGGGCACAGAACCTTCACAGGGCTGAGGACCTCTCCTCCTATTGATGATCAGCTTTGTAATCCTCTACTATACACATGCTGCCAAAACATTAATCTTTAGAGTTATTCTACATACAGTCTAGTCAATAGTAAGGATTAATTATCATAGTCAAGCACTTATTAGAAATTCAGTTATCCGGGGTAACCTCCTACCTAGGACATTCTGGAGCCCAATGATGTTTGTGCCATCCTGGGGAGTTGGGTGGTTGCTCAAATTTGGGGACCACTGAGCAAACCAAATTTGAAGTAGTCACTGTGCTTTCCAATATCAACTGCATAGGCCACTTCCATAAAACCATCTTTAGAGATGCCTTTGAAGATCACATAGGAGTTGGGGTGGTTGTACATACCTTTATTTCCAGCACTTGGTAGGCCAATGTCTAGGGACTTTGAGGTCAAAATGGGCTCCATCATGAGACCCTGTTTTAAGACAAACAATGAAGGATTCTGTAGGATTGGTTTCCACATAGCTTTTCAATTTGTTTAACTCAAAATTCTGCAAACTGAATTGACCCCAGAATTCTTCCAACCTCTACCATGCTCCTGGTCCTGCCTCATTTGCTATCAATACCATTTATTCTTTTTCTCCCACTCAGAATCAGTTTCCATGAACTTGAATGTTGCTACCTAGAAATTTCCTCCTTGAGTTTTTACTACTTGTCTTGGGTTCAGTCTTGGAGTTCAGTCACATCTGCTCTTCTCAGGCCACTGGGGTAAGAGTTGCATAAAGATTTTGGACTTGGAAAACAGCAGACCTTGGTGGGATGGATGGAAGATGTACTGTTGACTAGCCCTAGGAATGTGGATTTTTATGAGGTGCTGGAAAAGCCATGTACCCATAATGAAATGAGTGCAGTATTTACAGTCAGATGGGTAATACAAGTACAGACGTAGGTGTCTCCCAGCTTTGGCCTGTTGGTCTCAGTTTTTGCACCAAAGAAATTGGAGGTGATATTAAAACAGTAAACAAAATAAATGACTTAGAAGCACTGACAGTTAAAAGGTTAAGAAACTGGTATATCCAAAAACATCTGTGTAAACTATAAAGTACTATAAAATGTCATCTATTGTTATGTCAAAAGCTAGGCTTGTGGAGAGTCTCCATCCCTCTGCCTTGCCTGCAGTAAGCGATTCTGAAGCTTCAGTTCTCTTTCAGACAGGCAGAGGCACAGAGCACTAGAGTAATGCTTAGTCCTGAGGGACCTTGTTCTTCTGACAGGTAAGAATGATTTGTAAACAGCACAGGCTCTGTTTTATGTTCCCTCTTCCTTAGTATTGATTTGTTTATCAAAATTTTTATTTATAAGGAGCACAAAAAGAAAGCTGCCCAAATTCTGCAGGATGCATCACAGATTCTGAATTAATGAGGTCCAAATTTATGAGAGCTCTGGGTTGTTTCCTCCTTTCTATGATGGAATAAGGGAACAGTTGTGCTTGTTATGGAAGAGAGGGTCCTACTGTGCCTTTGGTTGGTTGCATGTGCCTTTTCCATGACTCCCTTCTCCTCTTGAGAAAAATGGCTTGTCCAGCTGCTAGCAGCTGTCAAACAGCTTGAGATTTGGGCAGAAGCCTTCAGTTCAGCACCGACAGTACCATGAAGGTATGAATCCTTACTACAGTTTTCCAACAAGAATGTCCCCTGTGAAAAGCTGAGGAGTGAATGACATGATGTGTTTCAGAGCCAGAGGACCAGTAGCAGGGTTTTCGTGACTTTGTTATCCTGGAACCAAGGACCCTGACAGAATTGCAAGCTCTTGATTCCTGCCTAATGTCTGCTTAATCCATCTATTAAAATTGTTCCTAGTATTCTGACCCATGCTCAGATTTAGGAACTGGGATAAGAAGAAAGGGGCTGGGGACAGACTTCACTTTCCAGAGGAAGAGTGCCAGAGCCCTGAATATAAATAGCACCTACAGGGGCCCCAGAAAATGACCAATGACTTTCCCTGTTCATATAAGTCTTCCAGCTTGGGTTGTTGTTACTTGTCTTTCTGAGGGCAGTGGGTGTCAGAACTGGCCATTCACTAGAAACCAAAGGAGCTTGTTTAAAATATGTCCAATTCACTGGACTTTTTCTGAGTTATAATTTCTGAAGCTTGTCTGGTCATCTGAACTTTTCAGAGTTCCGCGTGATTCCAAAGTTACCCTGTGTTGAAGTCTCCAGAACATGATTTGCTAAGAAAAAACAATTTTGTTTTATTGGCATGAGATGTATTTTTTCTAGATTTTTATTTTTGTGTTTATATTAGAGAATTTGGCATTCACTATAGAAATAAATTACAAGATAATAAATAGCTAAAAAGAGAAATAATTAGCTCTTTCATGACAAGGTACTTATGTATTTTATTTCAATCACTTTTCTCTGTTTTTTTTTTAATGCACTGTTGTCCTCGTATTTAATATCTCATTTTCAAAAAACTTTTTAACTTTATATATTGCAAGTTCAATTTGTAAAGCACACTGTGGCAATAGGAATGCTTAGTGACTTTCCTTCATATCTGTGTGTACGCACTGAGGGTGTTTTTTGGTAGAGTTATTTCTTCAGTGTTTACAATGCCTGTGTTTCAAGCACTTCTGAATGCCAGAAGTCTAATATTAACGTTTTTTTCTCTAAATTTCTTCCTTCATGGTCCTTAACCTGCCCTTGTCTTTTCTTTACCTTGGTGCATATGAAGATGTCTGTACCTTGCCAGTTAGAGGATAGAGTTTTATTGCATGAAGTTGAGAAAGGAAAACAAAAAGATGTTGCCAGTGTTTTATAGCCACAATTCCACCTGCCAACTCAGCTGTTGCTGTGATTCTTTTTAAGTTGCTATTCTGTGGTCCCACGGGTTGTGTATGATTCATGGATGCACACTTGCTCAAGTGCACACAGACACACACACACACACACACACACACACTCACATGCATTAATATACACAAACACACACACATATACACACAAACACTCAGAGAGAAGTAGACAGAGAGGGAGAGGGGAAGAGAGGGGAGAGAGAAGGAGGAGGAGGAGGAGGAGGAGGAGGAGGAGGAGGAGGAGGAGGA
>JADRCD010165031.1:4752-14967 GCA_019843815.1 Montemys delectorum | reverse complement strand
GAGGAGGAGGAGGAGGAGGAGGAGGAGGAGGAGGAGGAGGAGGAAGAAGGGTGCCATTAGGCCCATTGCTTTGTGCTTTAGAAGGGAAGAAAACAAAGATAAAAAGCCAAAAAGAAAATCATCTAGGAACTGTAGACAAGAACTTGGGCAATACAGAAAAGTCGCACTCATGCACCAATCTTTCCAAAGTAGCTATGAACCCTGTTTTTAAAACACTTTTTGAAGACTTTTATTGTTTTCTATTTTATGTGTCTAGGTGTTTTGATTACATATCTTGTCAGTGCATCACATGTGCGCAGAGGGCACAGAGTCCAGGAGAGGGTGTTGGACCCTCAGAATTACAGATGTTTGTGAGGTGTATGGGTGCAGATGGCTGCTCTTAACCATGGAGCCATCTTTCCAGCCTCAATCTGTGCATCCTATTTCAACCTTGTAATGTCTTTTGGTAATGTACTCATCTGAAATTTTACAGCTCTGTTATTGTATTTAATATAGCACGCGATCTACACTTGCTAACCTTAAGAAAGCATGGTGAGAAAAGGTCAGGGGCCCTCACTTAGCTTGGTTCTCTGTCTGCCTTGTTCTTCAGGATAACACAAATGCAGTACACAGATACTATGCTTTTACATGTGGGATTTTTCAACCTCTTCTAGGGCTTCTAAGATGTGGTACGGTTATTGCTGATGATGTTGTTTAGTGTCCATGAACATTGATAGCCACCATGGAGCACAGGGGAAACAGCTGACACTCTATTGTGCTATGTTGTTGCCAAACCACAATGTTCAGCAACCATTTTAAACTTTAAATACATCAACTTGTCATGAGTTGATCAGGGTACAACTCTACTATAAGTTGAGGAACATCTATAAAGCACCATTCTAGTGTACTTAGTGGTCACTCGGAAATGCCACAGTCAAACCATGTTTTACCCTTTCTTCCTCTACTTCCAATGTAGCATTAACCTTTGTCACACACAGACATATGTCATACATATGTATATATGTATATATACATATATATACCATATATAATATACATAATGTATATAAGCTGTGTGTAATATATATCTGTATATATATAGCAATATATTCTCAGTAATATATATGTGTGTATATATTATATTTATTATAATATATATAATACTTTCCTTGACCTTGTGGCTTAGCTGCTGGTTTGCACATTAGCACACCATCACTGTTGGGCAAGATGGAGCTGTGATTGCCTTCTGTGTTGCTGTCGTGAATGCGTCAGGTAATTCTGCCCATCTTCTTGCAGGGCATTATGGGAAGGATGCTTACCGAAGTGGAGGACCAGATCTCCATAACTTCATCTCATCTGGATTTGTCACATTAGGAAGAGGACACACGAAGGGTACAGTGGAAACCATTTTTTACTAAAATACAGAGGTTGCCTAGGGAACCCCAATCTGAAATGTGAAGATGGTGTAGAGTCCTGAGTCTTACCCAGAATCTGGAATAAGTGGGGTGGTTCCATGGCAGCGTGCCCTAGGCCCAGGTGGTCACCTCCAAGACACATCCATCCTTCTCTGTACATGATGGGAACACCAATGATAGTGGCTCCCTATGGGAAGGGACCACAGGCATCATGGTGGGAAATGTTACCAATGAATGCAGTATTTGTAAAGTGTGTGTTTGCCTCTGGGCTGTTTTCCCTTCCTTTTCAAAAGTCCTATCTTATACCCAATGTCAAAGTTCTGTACTGTGAGTTTCTAAGCCAGTGTGTACGTGGACAGCTCTGGCTTCCTTAGTGTGTCTCTGTAAAACTCTGTGATGTGGGTACAAAGGTAGAGGTTATTCAGACCTTCAAGCTGCAAGATGAAAGCTAAGCTAGCATTTCTGCCAAGCTGCTTTACGACCTAGCTGACAGCTTGCAGAGCATCTGCACAGGGGTATGGAATCCTCCCTGATTCTGTCTTTTGTTTAAATAGTCCTACTAGTGTTGTGAGCATTCTGTCACTGGATCCCTGACTCCTTTGATTACCTTCCCAACACCTGTGTGCTGTTATAGACCAAATGTGAACCCTGTTGTTGGGATGTTCCATT
Organism: Montemys delectorum; assembly: GCA_019843815.1. Taxonomy (NCBI): domain Eukaryota; kingdom Metazoa; phylum Chordata; class Mammalia; order Rodentia; family Muridae; genus Montemys; species Montemys delectorum. The sequence goes on along the minus strand of JADRCD010165031.1, from coordinate 12,904 downwards.
TCTGTCTTCCTCTGAAATATTTGTCTGTTTCAAGTGTGAGTGAACAAGGACTTCACATTTTCTTATCTTCTGTGCTCCTACTTTTTAAATTCCCTGTGATGTGTGTTTATCCTATAGAGAAAACGATAACTGTACCTGTGTATGTATTTTCTGTTGTCTATTTGTGTCTAAATAAAATTTATTGAGGATACAGGTGGCATTTGTGGCTATTAAGAGTTGCAGCTGTTGCAGAATGGGGGATGGGCTACACAGTTAAACACAACCGAACTACCCCAGAGACACTTGTACCAACTCAAACCTGGATTTGCCAGCCCCTTCATCTCCACATAGTGGTAATTACCAATTGCCATGAAACAGAGGCTTCAAAGCTCAGCATTTTAAAGAAAAACCAACACTTGCTGTCTCCCCTGGTTTTTGTGGGCTGGGGATTTGGGAGCTACTGAATTGGGAGAGTCCCTTGGGAGTTTTCAGTCATCATGTTAGGCAGGGCAGGATCATCTAAAGTATTGACTTGTATTGGCAGATATAAGTTCAAGGTGTCATACTTCCAAAGTACTATATTGGCAGGAGGCCTCCATCCTTCCCATTAACACTCTTTGTGTGGTCTACTTGAGTGATTTCATGATGTGTTGGCTGGATATCCTTGGAGTGGTTGATTCATAGAAGAAAAAGACACAAGCCACAACGTCTTTTATGACCAGATGTATTGATCATACACAGCAGGACTGTCACAATATCTTGTACATGTGAGTTCTTTTCAGAATAGGAGATGACTATCCAGAGACAAAAATTATTAGGCAGGTCATGACATTGGTCACCATTTGGAAGGCTGACTTTCTATTATATATACCTCATGGAGTGAAGTTAGAAATCTGGTTTTCAAACAGAATCCAACAACTTACCAAGACTTCCCAACTGTGTGGGTCCCTACTCTTTTACCAACCTCTTGAAGGTGGTTCAAGCCATAACACCAAGCAGCGAACTCTTTGTATGAACAGGAAGCAAATAGGAGGCAAAATATAAGGTATCCTTATGTTGTTCAATTTGCACTGGGGAAGCAAAGTCAGATCTTGACAGCATGTAAAAGAATGGCAGTAGAGGAGGGTCAGGAGATGATTGTGGGAAGGAGGGAGTTATTCTTGCCAAGGATGAGTAATGAGGTCAGGTAAACAGAGATCTGCACCCCAGGAAGGGAAAGGCTTCAAGTAGAAGCTTTCTTATATAGTAGAAATGGGAAGGATCCTATGGAGCAGAAGAGCTACAAGGCTGTAGGAGGTGTTGGGATTGTTCCAAGGTTACCTGGGAGATGGAGACATGGTAAAAATATCAGACTTTCTGCACAGTAAAGATCTTTCTAGACCCCATGAAGGGTTCCTGAATCAATAATTTTCTCTAAGTGATACTCGCCAGAGAAGAGACTGGATGTGATCAACCTTGATGTCCAGTAACACACATCATGAGGTCTGAGGCAGGAAACACAAGAAGGAAGGAAGTGTTAAGGACAATGCTGAGGTTTTCCAGCTGGAAATCCCACAGCCCTTATGCTCAGTTAATAATCTCAGCAACAAAGGAAGTTGCAATGTATCTCTCCAGCAGTTTAAACCCCAGATATGAGCAAGAGCTGTGTTAGGGCTATGGATATTCTAGAGATTGCACAAATAACACCCGATTTATCTCTGACTCCCTGAGAAGGGAATGAAGCCAGGATTTGGCTTTAAAATTAATAAAATGCATAGATTTTAGCCAACAGTGATTCTGGGCAAATGGCCTTACAATAATAAGAGTACAGGAGAATCTACAGTCAATGAGATGAGATGAGGGTATTATATTACAAGAGGGACATTTGGGAAGGCAGCATGGTGGGAACCACTGCCCATAGATCCAGCATTTGCTGCATTTGTTCTGGGGTTGGGGAGGGGTAAGAAAACAGAAGTATGAGGGTTTTTTTAAATCTGTATCTATCCATAGCTTTGGGTGATGACCAGGGCCAAGTGACTACTTGTGCTATTCGAGGGCTAAAGGAAGGAGAGATGTTCAGGCTGCTTTCAGAAACCCACTTCCACACTTCAGTACTACATTCACTGAAAACACAGCCACTAAGCACTCTCTTCTATGTCTGAGCTCAATGCTGTCTCCCTGTGGCCCTTCACCAGGCTCATCCACTAGTTTGACCCACATCACTCTGCGACCATGCTGACATCTTGCACCTGTACTTTGGTCAAATGCTGTACTAGTTCTGTTTTCTTTAAGGATTGAAATCAAGTATTTTCTCCCAGAAATAAGAGATATGTATACATGGGCCTCAATGAAACCATAGGCTGCTATGCACACATTGGAATCTAAGCATGAACCCTCAAATCATCAATAGATTATAGCAAGAAACTCCTGAGCCATTTGACTGAAAGAATCCAGCTTACATACTTTCACAGTCTCAGGAGCCAGGGGAGTGAGTGGGTTGAACTGTACTAAGGTATTTGAAGGCTGGACTCCAGATAAAGCACAGAGCTCAGAAGGCGTCCTAATCTCCATGGCAACAGTGAAGCAGGACGAACAGCAAGAGAGAAGGTTCAACCAGCTTGCCTGAAAATGGTCTGTATGAAGCTGGTACTACATAGGACCATTCTGTAATGTAGTTTTCTATGAGGGAGGAGTGTATGGGCCCATGGATACAGAGAAGGGGAAACTCTTGGGTTCATAACCAAAGGTGTCATGACTCTACGCTGCCACTACTTGCTGCCGGATCTATACACATAGAACGACTTTCATATTATGGTCCATGTGACTGAGTACCAAGAATCAGCCATTGGCTGGAAGTATCCAGAGCTTTTCAAGAGTATTTCACATGATCCTAGAAAACACACAGGGTATTCTCTAAATCCTGTGGTTAGGAAAGCACTTGCCAATCACATGCTGCTATTTTATTACAATTGAGTCATTTCACATAATATGTGGTTTTAAAACTGATGTATTATGGTCAAAGGTTCACGTGAACTAATGGAGAACGCTGCCTTCATGCAGTGAATCCATCTCCTGATATACCTGCTTTTCAGAAAAAAAAAAAGATATCAGACAAACAAAACCCACCAACACAATACCTTTTACCTTTGAGAGTCTTAGTTGGATTCTTCTGTTTGCAAGCTCACCCACTTTGCTCAACAGTGGCTATTGTACAAATGCTTCATGTGATATAGGCCAGTTAATAAGAAAAATCCCTACCCTGTAGGAAACTGAAAGGATGCCAACACTCATCTGGCCAGAACTCTGTATCTAGAGCTGTGCCAGTGCAATTCCACCATGGGAGGCTATGTGAAGATCATGGCTTCTACATACATTTCCTGAGCCACTCAAAGTCCACCTGCGAGTTAATACAACCCTGTTGGCCTCTGTAGCACCCACTTGAGAAAACAGGCTACTTTGCATTGAAGAAGTCAGATTACAAGCTGGCTAAGGAAATAGATATCATTTCTCCTTGGCTCAAGTCATTCTGAAAACTGATTGGGTTGAAATGACGCACGGCCTGATATCTTGGCATGACATCTGAGCTGAATTCTATCACTCACTGTCTTGAATAATGGTGTCCTTGAAACTTAATCTACATTCCGAGTCCCGGGACACACATGTCCCTGGATAATGCTTATTTGTAGACCTTCCATCATTGGTCCATGTGACTAGGCCAGGCTTGTAAAATATTCTGTTGGAAATAAGGGGTAGTGGAGGAAATAGGCTAAGCATTAGGATGTACTGCAAAGGCTCCCTGCTTTAGGAAATGTTAATTCTTCCCTCTAAATGTGAATACCTGTTTTAAAAGCAGAAAAACTTAGATACTACTAGATCCCATGGTCTCCAGTAGTGGGACATGAGAGAAGGCTGTGGCAACTTTAGAATGATGAGTTCACTCCTTACTTTTTTTTTAATTTTTTTTAATTTTTATTTTTTTTACAATATCTATCATTCTAACCGCTTCTTCGAGACAGAAGGAAGGTTTGTGCAAAGTGTGTTATACCTTGGAGTGCAGTGCTGTCCTCAAGGTTTCTCTGGGAGAGATGAGAGCATCAGGTTCTTCAGAATTTTTTCTGGACGCTTGCTCTCCCAACCAGTCGGCCTGCTAACCTCCTGTTTTGTAATTCCTTGCTAGCTATGTTTATCTTCTCTTTCCCTGAGCCTTGGCTTGAGAGTAAGTTTGTGGCTACTATTCTATCTGCATAGCACTGACTTTTGTGCTGACCGGACATCCAAGTTGGGAATCTCCCCTGCTATGAGCCAGTCTTGGCATTTGCCTCCCTTCTCCTCGGCCATGTCACAACAGCCAAGCAATGAGACTACATCCAAGTCACTGAGGTCTGTGGCCAGGAGAGGATTTCCTTTCTATAAACAGTTGTCTGAATTTCATGGGTGGCCTAGAAATGGGACACATGTTCCCAGAGCCCCACTATATGAACCATCATCATATTATCCTGGAGCTTGTCCTCTACACACGCTAATAGCATGGAGAAATAAACAAGCTCTAGGCCTTTCTGCCTAGAATTATGGCCTCCAGGATTTGTCATATTTCCTTCTAAATACTGATATAAAATTCCCTCATTAGATGCTCAACAATTTTCTTTTAAAAAAAAAATGACAGAAAGAAGAGTGTCACTAGAGGAACACATGCTTAAGCCTGTCTCTACTCCTTCTGTGTGGCCTGGGCTTCTGTGTCAACTATTGGTAAGATAACATCGCAATGTCACCCAGCGATACGGGTGATATGGGCTGATATGAAGACTGAAGGAGAAACACATGCACGAGCGTAGTGAAGACTCAAGTAAGGCCAGCCCTTTCTATGCTCCCCCCTCGAGGTGCTTTAGAGTAACACAAGGGCACCCAACAGGGCATCTCTGGAGCTAGTGAGGAGGACAGACTTTCAGGCTCCAGCACAAACTGACAAGGAAACATCATTTTAAGAAGACTGCAGATCATTCACATACACGTGAAGATTTAAGGAACACCGACACAAAGCAATTTCCCTTTTAAAATCCTGAGTAAATTCTCCTGAGGGATCTGAAGGTCACATCCATTTCTGAGATTTGTCTGTCAGACCAAGTGCATCAGAAGCCAGACTCCCTAGCTAGGAGGGAAGACAATTGAAAAATGAGGAGTACTTGAACTGGGACTGGGGATACAGAGCTATTTCTTAGAATTATTAACACCTTATCCTAGATAGGAAGTGAAAAATGCAACTGAGGCATGGGCAGTTGCCTATTTGTTTATATTCATCTGTAAGTTGAATAAGATGAGCAAAACCACTCTCAGCTTTTGAGAAATTGGATAATATAATTTCTAGCAAGTAAGGAGAAAGTTCTGTATAGTAGATCCCAAAAAGAACAGAGTGGGTTAAAGGAAGGAAACATGACCGCTACCTGAAATGTCCCGAGTGGTGTGCTGTAGAACACAAAGTATAGGTTGAGTTAAAAAATCTAGTTGGGAAGAATAGAGATGGGGTGATGGGGGAGGGTGCTGGGTGGATGCTAAGGAACTATTGGATGGGACTAGGAAATTCTCCTGTGAGGCTGTATGGCAAAGTGACTCTGGATAACAGTATTGCGCTCCCATCTTTAATGAACCGAAGGGAGGGAATTAGAATATTTAATGGTACAAATATAACCACATTGTGACCATTGTATATGTCTTTATGTATCAATTAAATACTTATTTAATTTAAAATATTTTAGATACCACTTCCCAGTCATCCCTCTTCCTTTCTACTCTTAAACAAAATTATGAAGCAACACAATCACTCAATTAAAGGGGCCTCTATGGTCAGGTGACTCCTCCCTGAGCAGATAGGGACATAGCAGTGACATGCAACTCCCTAGCCTCTGCTCCTTCCTAGAGAGTGCCCTCTTTTGCATGAATCTATCCTGCAGCAGCCTGGGCAGCAGATTGCTAGAAGGAGCTGAATAAGCTGATGGACCGGTGGTCCATAGAGACTAGCTACAGCCTCTGTGAAAAATGTTTGATCATGCCAGGCTTCAGTTTCCTCTAACTAATTAGAGATTCATGAGACCCTTGTCCTTTATATTCGGGAATCATTTTGATTGAGTCACTACTGAACATAAAGATGCTGCATCGAGTGAAACAGGGAGCTTTACCACGGAGATGACCTGAACACAGAGTACTCAGAGTGACCTGTTTGCCAGCTCTGAAAAGCAGTGATGAGAAGCCCTTATCCCTGCAAGCACAATGACAGATAAGGGTGGGGCCCCCAGGGTTAACAGCAGAAGTTCATCCCTCAGCCTTGAAGGTCCTTCTGCCAACTGTTCTTAAACGTGCAGCCTGGCCTCACAGGGCTCTGAGCTTATGAAGTATTCAGCCCTGGATCGGATGAATGTTAGCGCTTGTGTTCTCCATTGCTTCCCAGTGAATCATTTGTTCTCTTGCCCTGGGGGAGTAATTCTGGGGAAGCATAATGCTTTTCTGGTTTTTCACTAAGAGCAATTGAACGCAGATGCCTGGAATCCATTCAATGTTAACGTGCAGGGCTGCAGCACAGGAGCCAGCTATGCACAGACTGGGGGAGGAGGCCAGATCCTACAGAGGAGGGTCCCAGTGTGAGCAAAGAACATGAAGCCAAACACGTGAGCCACTGGGCCAGAAATAAGAGGAGCTTTAGACTGTCCGGCTCTAAGGAGAAAGGCCCAAGTGGCTAGAGCTAAGGGTCTTTGGCAGCCTTGAGTAGGACCAGATGATGGCAGCTAGTCAAAGGGACAGACTCTGCTGTCCACTTTGTGAGTTGACTAGCCTTGAGAAGGTGCAATTTCTCTCCTCAGCAGCCCAGATTCTGTTGTTTGCTTCATCCTCATCTTCAAGAGACCTCATTTAAGAGATCATCACATTTGTCAAGGGTCTGGGAAAGCCAAAGGCTGTAACTACACAATGCTTCTTTGGCTCTCTGATGTCCCCATCCTGTTAGCAACTTGATCATTCAAGCAAAGCTCTGGATACTGCTACTGATCATGATCCTTGTCACCTTTATCTCCTTGATGGCCAGTTTGAAATCTTTCCCCATACTGTTCCCTTCTCTTGAACCTACACATGTTGTCCCCTCTTAGCCAGTATTACAGTCTATACTTCTCTTGCTTCCTGTCCAGATTAGTTGCAAAATCTCTTTTAAAACATTCTTTAAAGCACTCTTCCACATTCTACACTGTTCTATGCAACCAGAATGATCTTACTCTACCCCAATTTAATGTGATGTTACCTACCTCACCTATTTAGCCTGAAGCTCACATCTGTTGTGAATGTTGATTTTATAGACTCTCAAAGGCTCTTTATTGGAAACTTGGAACAGTATTTATCCATCATAAAAGTACTGACTGAGTTAAGATCCCTTAAGTATCAATATATACACTCTCCTCCTCTCTTTCCATATTCATTGGTTGGCAGGACCCAAAACCAAAACCTGGAGGCCCTGCACTGTCTACTTGCTGTTCAAGGCTCTTTATTGGTATACCCACTCAGGCAAACACTGACTTCCTTTATGGGCATCCTTCCCCTTCCCTAGGGATGTAATAGTCTTACTGGACTGGCAGATCACTACTCAGAACTCTACTTGAATTTTCTTTCGTTTATCTTTTTGTCCTAATCCATTCTGCACTGCTAGGTAATTTATCAATGGTAAAAGTTTATTTTGCAAACATTCTTGAGGGTAGGAAGTCCAAAATTGAGAGAGATCATCAGCAAGTAAATTGTTGCACTAAAGACACCACTGTCATTGCAATGACAGCATTAATCCTCTTTTGAGGATCGAACCTTGATATTTGCACATATAAATTTATTTCACAATATCTCTATCCTCAATGGCTGCAATAATTCATCTTGTTTGGAGTCAGAGGGATGGTTCAATGGTTAAAAGCACTTGCTGCTCTTCTGTTGTGGATAGCTCTAGGGCTATTTGTAATTTGATGCCAATTCCCTTCTCCTGTGAGGGGCTGCAAACAAGGAACAAGTTAGCACTCAGGTGATTTCCTATAAACCTTCTTCCTACCTTAATTTGTAAAATAAAAGCTAGAGCTGATGATTGGGCAGTGAAAGGGAAGAGCTGAAAGTTGTTAAAAGAAGGAGGAGTGAGAGAGAGAGAGAAGAGAGAGAGAGAGAGAGAGAGAGAGAGAGAGAG
>JADRCD010165028.1:0-13905 GCA_019843815.1 Montemys delectorum | reverse complement strand
CATGGCAAATGGGGTTTGCAGATATAACTAAGATCACTAATGATCTGACTTTAAAATAGAGATTGCTGGGTGGTCCAGTCCAATTACACAATCTTCTTTGAGAGTGGATCATTTTCTCTGGCTGATGGCAGAGAGGAAGTCAGACAGACTCCAGGCATCAGAAGGACTTGGCTCTTCCCTGTTGGTGCGTGGATGGAGGAGGAACGAGAACGGCCTCTAGAATGTGAGAATCCCCTCAGTTTATAGCCAACCATAAACTGGCTTTGCCAGCAATCCCAATGACCTTGGAAGCAGATTTTCCCCCACAGACTCGAGGTGTGAGTTCAGCCCAGTTCACATATTGACTTTTGCTTTAGCAGAATAACCAGCCAAGCCCACAAGGACTTCTGTCCTGAAACATTCTGAGCTGGTATCAGGTGTTCTTTTTAGATCGTTAAGTTTGATTTTTGTTTTTCCTGTAGCAGTAGGAAACTACTATAGGAAAGAGTGAGGGAAATTCCTTAAGGGGGATGAAGAGACCAAAGGCACGCAGAGTAACACATGTAACTTGGCAACGAACTCCATCCTTGCGATTGGTGTGGACTCCTAAAAGCGGGGATATATTCAAGCAAATGTATAAGTCCCCCGTAGGTTGATCACACATTATTTTAGAGTCATATCCTATCTGCTGACTTTGAGTCAGATCTACTCCTGTATTCCAAACGTACGTTGACAGAGAGACTAGGAGATGGGAACTGTCTCTGGCCAGGCCGGCTCCACTCAGTAGCAGCACATAGGCCCATCTGTCTCTTCATTTTTTACATCTGTCCAGCTGCATTTTAAGGTACGAGGGATCTGAGAGCACATCATCTTAGATGCTCATTCTTGCCATGGCATGAGCCCACAGCGATTGGTACCAGAAGTGTCACAAAGCATGTTGCCCAGTCACCTAGCAGTAAATGGTCCCTTTGAGGCTACAGACAGAGTCCAAAGAATAGAGCAGCTTAGTAGGAGACAACAGGTCCTACCAGGGATGCTGACATCCATGGTCGGGGTTCCAGAGATGCTCAGGAGTCCAAATCAATAGCCCAAACCAGGCACATGCTGGATGGTCTTGTGTCCACTTGCTACAACCTAGAAATCTGCTAAGAAGAATCCTCAACTGAGAACACACCTCCATAAGACAAGCCTGTAGGACGGTACCTTAATCAGTGATTGATGTTGGAGGGCCCAATCCACTGTGGTGGTGCCATCTCTGGGCTGATGGCCCTGGGTTCTACAAGAAAGCAGGCTGAGCAAGTCATGGGGAACAACCCAGAAAGCAATACTGCTCACAGCCTCTGCGTCAGCTCCTGCCTCCGGATTCCTGACTTGTTTGAGTTCCTAACCTGACTCCCTTTAATGGCAAACCTTGATGTGGAAGCATCTGCCAAATAGATCCTTTCCTCCTCAGCTTGCTTTTTGGTCACTGCGTTTTATTGTAACACTAGAAATTCTAACACAGGAGCTAGACGACAGAGCTGTGGACAGATTGGCCCAACTATATTTTGATAGGCAATCATACTGGCTTGAGTCATTTTAAAAGACCAGTACCATTAGCCATGACTCCTCTGTCCTACCATGCTTTGTGAGCCTATCTTCTTGAATAGCAGATTTATCTTTTCTCTTCTTGTGTTGAGCATCCCTACAGCATCCAGAGTGTCACTTTCTCCCTACTTCTTAAAAGATCTCTCAGTTGCCCCTGATACCAGTTCCTACTCTATGTCTTGCTTATTCTGACTTAACTCCTAGAAGACAGTACCTTACACGAGACATCTTACCAACAATAGGATTCCTTGTTTGCACTTCTCAGAGGCCAGGAGTTAAAGGTGCCAGTGTGGTTCTCATCAGAGCCTTCTTACAGAGTACAGACTGCCAACTCCTCATTTTGTCCTCACATGATGGATAGATACTGAGCTATAAATAGCTCATCAGCCTTTCTTATAAGGGCACAGATTCCCGTCATCATAGCTCCACCCTCATGGCTCAGTTGCCTCCCAGGCCTTACACAGCAGAGATACAGCTTCGGCATGACTGCTGAGCTCATGCTAACGTTCAGTCCACATGACCTTCTCTTTTAGAGATTCCTCCATCTCCATTCATCCTTAAAACTTGTATTTTCTAACTGCTTACTGTTGGCTGTGTTCTTAATGCTGACCATCCATCTAGGGCTGTTTTTTTGCACTTGTATTATTTGGATTGATGACTGTGCATATCAATGATTGTAAAACTTTCTTCCCAGTCCAGTCATGCACAGGGAGTTCTAAATATGTGACCATATTCTAAATATTCAAAATAAATGCGACCATATCCTGGGTCACATTTGGATGCTGTAATTTGGATATTCAATAGCTTTCTCACATTCTATCAGTCTATTCAAGTTTCATTCTTTTATTCTGGGCTCCTCTCTAGTTTAACAATAACACGATGTACTAAAAATTGGACATTAAAAATTACAGACCACAGATACTGGATTCTCATTCTCACCCTCTGAGACCCAAGTTACTTAGGTTAATAATCAATAGTTAACATTTAACGAGGAGCCATCAACCAATTGGTCCTGGACTTTAGGCCAAAGAAATACAGCCAGAAAGGGGAAGTTGGGTGCCAGGGGGGTGGGTAAACAGTTTCTTTCATCTAAACTTCCTGCCAGCAGGGACAGAGCTCTCCTTGGGTTTTGAGCAAAGCAGAACATGTCATTGACAGGATAATCCTCTTCAAAGAAGTCTCTCAAATTAACTATTGAAGCTTGTGATTCTAAGTTGTAGACACTTAGTCTTCTGAGAATCCAAAGCCAAATCCTGAAGATTTTCTTATAGAAACAGCCAAGTCCCCAGCAGTTTCAACTTCCTAACAAGGTGCCAAGATTTCCTGGAACAAATGACCCCCAGACAGCCTCTTTCCCATTTCCCCCTACCTCTGCTGGTTTCAATCTTTCATACAAGCCAAAAATATAATTTACACACACCTCTTGTTACTATTCTATTTAATTATAATATAATCCTACATATGCAAACATGAAAACAGCAATCATGTCTTATTCCAACTCCTAATTGCATGTAGCAATCATGTGCTCTTGCTAAATTATTTCCATCGAGCATACATCGAGCCATTATTTACACCATGCCAAGAGACCCACCTGCACTTCTGCATCCCCACCCCCAACCTCCTCAAAGCCAAGCCGAGCTGTTGTGCTTGCTCTAGATGGTGGAGTGGAACTTCCCCTGTAAGTGTGTGTGTGTGTGTGTGTCTGTGTGTGTCTGTGACTGTGTCTGTGTGTCTGTGTGTCTCTCAGTGTGTGTGTTCCTCTGATTTAAACATATTAATTTCTGTTCCTCACAGGCAGAGCCCTTACTGATCCCTCTGTCTTTAATGACACTATAAGCAAGTCTTAATACAGCTTTTATGATTCTCTGTGAAATGTTCTCCATACGTTCATATACTGAATATTTGGTCCCCAGGCAGAGGCAGTATTTTGAGAGATAGTAGAATCTTGGATGAGACCTAGATGGACACAATGGCTCACTGAGGAAAAATTATACCTAGCCCTAGGTCCATATCTTGCCCTCTGTTCCTGTCTGTCATGAAGTAAAGAAGATCCTGACCCACACGCTCACAGTATCATGATGTTCTGTTTAATTGTGTGGGGCCAAGAGCATGGACTGGATGATCTGAAACCAGGAGCCAAAATAAATCATTCCTCTGTTAAGTTATTTAAGGCTAATATTTGGTCCCACCTTTGCAAAACCAACAAAGGTGGTTTTTCTCACACCCCAAGAGCCCTTCTTCTATTATTGGATGTCAAAGCCAAAGGCATTCTCTGCCTTTCTAGCTCCTGACTTGCATAACAAGGGGGGCCCTGTGGGTGTCAGGCTTAAAATGAGGCACATTGTCAACTTCCATGATCTTGGAGTTCACAACTAGCTCAGCCTCCAGAGCAGGGGAACTAATTCCCTCTCCCCTCCCCCTTCACTGTCCCTAACTAAAATATAGCATCAAACAACACTCAGTTTCTTGTACTTCAGCAATAAAAGGCAGAATCAGAGAGAATGTGATATCCCTTTGCTTTTGTCCATTCTAAACATACTTCCCCACACTAGGGATAATGTGTTGTTGCTTTTTTTTGTTTTGGGGTTTTTTTTTTGTTTTTTTGTTTTTTTTTTTTTTTGGCTTTTCGAGACAGGGTTTCTCTGTGTAGCCCTGGCTGTCCTGGAACTCACTCTGTAGACCAGGCTGGCCTCGAACTCAGAAATCCGCCTGCTTCTGCCTCCTAAGTGCTGGGATTAAAGGCGTGCGCCACCACCGCCCGGCGGGGATAATGTGCTTCTATCTGCTTCTTTCCCACAGTACATTTATTGGTAATCAGCTTAGAAATGAGTTGTTACATATATATACATATACATACACATACACAGACACAAGTACACACACACACACACACACACATATACAATACATATACACTAAAAACTAAAAAAGAAATTATGATGCATAAGATAGTGTATTAATAGGTAGTAAGATTATAAAGTTTGAATTCGTGTTTCTGCCGTCTAAAGTGTAGTGCTGTTGTGTACATTCCAGAATAGGCCTCAAGCCACTGCCGAAAGGGGCCATCTCCATTTCGCCAGACCCTTCCCTTTCCTTCTTTCCAAGGATGTTATCAATCATGCTCTCCCAAGGCTCATGGGCTATTTACAAGGTAAAAGGGGTCTCCGTGGCTAAGGCAGGATTACCTTACCCTTCCTGCCCTGCTGGAACCCCAAGGAGGATACAGCCTTGCAAGGTTCTCTGTGCCCCAGAGAATGCTGAGCCCGAGAAAACAACCAGCAGGACTTGACCATTTCAAAGAAAACCCCCAAGGCAGCATTCCAGGAGCGCTGAGACAAGCAAGGCCCTGTGCAACCAAGCAAGGTCTCTCCCCTGTGGGACTACTTTGTGGAATTAAGAGAAACAGCATTTAAGAGGCGGCTGTGTCTGAATGGGAACAGCTGGGACTTTATTTTCTTTCTTCCTAGAGCTGAGGTCTCTGCTCCCACATCTTAAATGCAAAGGTTGAAGATAAATCAAGCCAGAAAAAATGGAATCTATTTTCCAACTGTCTTCGGTGTGGCCAGCAGCCAATCTGCCTAGGCTGGGGGGTGGATCCCACCCGCTGGTGGACGGGGTTGGTTGTTCTGTGTTTTCACAAGTTTTGCTGTGTTAGTCGTGTGAGTTGGAAAAGGCTTTGAAGTTCAATGGGGAGAATGGGGAGAATGACTAGAGCAATATGAGGATACAATCAAGAAGTTAGGAGAGAGGAGCACAAAACTCTCAGCAAGACTTCTGATGTTATTGTAGGAAAAAATGGGGGAAGTCTGGATGTCCTGGAGTACAGGAAGAGCTTCCTATTAATGAGGCCGCCTGTGGGTGCTGTGTGGACAAGCAGAGTGAAGAAAGATTTAGAGAAAGTAGAATGGACTGAGGGAATCGGAACAGTGATCCACACAAGCAAGAAAGGTGTTCTGAGTGGAGTGGGCAGCGGGGTCTGTGGGAGCAGACTCTACTAGGCATAGGTTTGAGGCAGAGTAGCTTCAGAGTCTTCTGACAGACTTGATGTTCAATGGGGCAGAGAAAGAGATGAATGGAGGACGTCTTCCAGGCTGAGCCAGTGAGGAGTCTTAGAAATCATAGCAGAAATGTTAAATAATTTGATTTGCTGACTCTCTTCAGAAAGATGTCCAGGGGAAGACAGGCAAGCTGGAAACGCTACGTTTAGCCAGGATTGTCAAATGTACATTTCAACATTATAGTTTTAGTGCCTGGCATACTCAGTCACTCTTAAATACTCACTTCACCTGAATGTTATGAGACTCCATCAAAATAATAGGAACGAATTCCCCTTCCCACCCCCCACACTAGAAATCCCTCTTCATGTAAGGGACTACAGATAATGTTCTCAGCTGAGTGTCTTATAGGTAGAAAACTTTTGAATGGACAATAGATTGTGAAAGAATAAAGCCATGTAAAATCAGAAATCTTACTTCTGACAGATACAAATCCTAGATGCTTCCTTTCTTCTAGGCAATAAAACTTTAGGGAATATTAAATGTAAATAAATTGTAACTATTTTCCTAATAATACCTACTCAAGTTGTCAAGTGCCCTTTCACAGTGACTTTTCATAGTTTTAGAAGGACTACCTTTTCAAATGCTAAGTCTTGAACAATGCAGGTTTCTTATGAACTCTTGGACAGTTTGCCTCATATCTGTAAATTCAACTGGCCTTATTTGGCATTTCATTATATAGTCATCGCTTACATCTGTTTGCATTTTAAATCTAATCTGACATTTTAATTTTTGAAGCTGTTTGATGAATCTTATTGGGGAAACTAAATATGAGAGTAGGACCTAAGAAAACACTGCAGGAAAATTCTCTGGACTTTTGAAACAAACACATAATAGACTGTCACATATTATATTCCCCCTACTGATTATTTAAATACTTGACATTAAATGTGGGTATTCAGTCTCCAAAAGCTAGGTATTTTATAGAGACAAGCATTTTCTTGACCATCAGGTAAAATAAGAAAGTATCATGGTTTGAATTAGATTTGAATGTCAAATCTTGGTCCTCACTCAGGTGGTGGGCTATTTTGAGAGAAACTTTAAGAAGGAAAGTTTACAACTATAATCCCTTGAATCATAATTATGGTCTGCCTGCAAGATGTCCTAGTGCAACCGTGGTACAAAGCTCGTGGGAGTAACCAACCAACATCTGGCTGGACTTAAGGACCACTGCAAGAGATGTAACCCATCACCAATTCAGGTGGCCAAGAACCTGAGACCAGGTAGACCAAGGAACTAGGAGAAAAACAAATATTACTGTTCTGCTAAAGAAACATTGAAACAAAATTACTCCTGGAAACACATGCCTATACTCATAGATCAGTGCCTTGACCAGCCATCATCAGAGGAGCTTCCTCCTGCAGTGCCTTGCTCAGCTATCATCAGAGTCCTTCTGCAGTTCCTGAGAACAAATATAGAGACCCACAGCCAGACAAGGTGCAAATAGTGAGAGGCTTGGGAACCCTCAGTTCTAAATGGGATCTCTCCATCAAATTCCTGCCTTCATGGCTCAAGGGAGCCTGTGGAAGAGGGGGCTGAAGGACTGTAGGAGCCAGAGCAGATAGAAGACACCAAGAAGACAGAGACAGTGGTAGTGTGCACAAAGCTTGCAGAGGTCTGATGGCGCCCCAGCACTGAGAGAAGTGGACACGAGTCCCCATCCTTAACCCAGAGTCTTCGATTGATAACTATCACAAATGAAAACTTAGTTTTCCCAACAGAGTCCTGCTAGGGATGCAAACCACTCTTAAGGGTAGGTGCCAGGCCTGGCAGTAGGTGGCTAATACAAACCAAACTCAATAACATCTTTGGAAATTCCTTGTCTCATATTGTTTTGTCAGGGATTTTTTTTTTTTAACCTTACAGGTCCCTTGCATACAAATTATGGCTTCTGAATTGGTGTTTTTGTGGGATTTCTGTATGTGTAAACTGGTGTATCTGAGTCTATGTTTCTTGTGCTCTTTCTTTGGCTCTTTTTCTTGTTTGTTTATTTGTGTGCTTGTTTTATCTTATTTTATCATTATTCTTTAGATGCTTGTTCTAAGCAGAGACAGAAAAAGTGTGTATTTAGATGTGGAGGGTGTAACGGGTCTCAGAGGAGCTGAGAGAGAAGAACCCATAATCAGAATATATTGTACGGGGGGAAAAATCTATTTTCAGTAAAAGAAAGGGGGAAAAAGGAAAAGAGTTTCTTGGAGGTGTAGGTCACTGGAAGCATAATTTGATGATTCCTATTTGTCTCTGCTTCTTGTCTACCAGCAGTGACTTCCGCCACATGACCCTTCCACCACGGTCTGCCTCAAAATAGGCCCAGAATCAAGGACCAGAGAGTCCTATGGCTTGACCCCTCGGAAACCATGGGCTAAGATAAATCCTTTGTCTTTAATTCTTTATGGTAGGAATTTGTCACTGTGGTGAAAAAAAAAAAAACATAAGTAATACAAACTAGAAAGTGGTGGCTGAAGGAGACGGGCAGATGGATGGGGAAGATGAATGGAGAAAAGGTTGGGATGGAGAAAGAGTTAGGTAAACCGCCATGAGAGAGCAAAGGGGGAATGGGATGGTTCCATAAGCTGTCAGATCAGCTCCACAGAATATGGTTAACTCTTGTGACAATACACTGGCATGATTGTTGTCCTCATGGAAAAATGAACTTTGATGCTTGATCATATAATGTGCACTAATTAATTTTGAAACAGAACATACATGTAAACTTGAAATCTAATTTGTAAAATATCTAGAGGAAACCATAGAGAAAAAGGATAGCCAAGAATCCTTATAGAGAACATAAAAGCATGTACCAAGAAAGGAGGAAAGTGATATATTAAAATGTTACCAAATTATAAAATTTTTTTCTATTTAAAAAAATGCTAAGGCAGTGGAAAAGGCACATCAAAAGCTGTAAGGAACACTTGAAAAATACGTATCTGAAAAAGGCTGTCGGGTAAAAGAAATCTTGCAATTCAAGAAGGCTGAAAATGAGGGGAAGATGTGAAGTTAGACTTCAACCAAGAAGATGTAAAACTGAAAACTAAGCATAGAAGAAGCACACCACCCCCAGGTACCAGGGAAACACAAGTTCAAGCCGTGATGAAAGTCTATCCCATACCCAACAGAGTGGCTCAAGCAGAACAAAAAACAATGAACACAAACATCTACTTTCTGTCCATGAAGAAATAATGGGACCACATTTACCCATCCTGCCAAGAGCTACCAGACAACTGAGCAAGTTGTATGAAATTACAATTTTCAGAAATTGGACACAATTGATGCAGAATTGAGATCCCCGAGAAATGGACAGCGTGAAGTGGATAATCACAACTTCCAGTATTCAGTACCCACACGAGTACTCACGTGGAGCCTGGGGATCCTTCAAATTGGAGAGGCCAGAACTGGAATGTCAGAAGGTTAAGGTACCTAGAATTTGTGGCTTAAGATATTTACAGTGACCTCATAGAGAAGCACAATTTGAGAAAGTGGCAGAAGGACCCACTTGACATGTGTGATGGATGTAAAGATGGACTTTTTCAATGAGAGGAACTTAAAGTGAAGTTAGAAAAGGAATTATGGTGTAGATGTATACAAAAGCAATATTAGACCTCTCACACCAGGCAGGAAATGGTTAATGTTTTGCTGCCCAGAGGAGAAAAGCCTTCTGGACTATGAACATACAAAAGAAATTTCAGAAGCTTCAGTAATGGAGCAGTAGTAGTGCTGTAAGATGAAAGAGCATTGTAAGATGCTATGAACCCAGTAAAACTTTTTAAGGTATGCTTCAACAATGCCTGTATGCCCACTAGTCATGGTATACATTCACCTGTCAACTTGACAACCTAGCATCACCCGGGAAGAGAATCTTAGTAACAAATTATCTACATGAGGTTGGCCTGTGGGCATGACTGTGGGAGGAGGGGAATCTTAATTTTCAATTAATGTAGGAAAACCAGGCCCATTGTAGGCGGCAGCATTCCTTAGGCAGGGGTCATGAACAGCATAAAAGAGGAAGAAGCTATCTGAAAGGACACAAGCAAGGATCCATACATTTTGTTTTCTCTGCTTTTCCCCATGGATGTTATACGTTAAGTTCCCACCTTGACTTCCCTGCAATAATGGACTGTATCCTGGAATGGCTGGCTGCTTTTTGTCAGAATACTTGTTATAGCAACAAACACGAAGCTAAGACAGCATCCTAGTTATTTCGAGTAATGTTAATACGTACCAGAAAAAAGAATCTAATACTACTTAAAGAAAAGTTAGAAAGAAAAGAAACAAAGAAACCCTGGCAGCCAAAATTCTAACACTCACAATCTATACCAGCTAGTCTAAAATTACCAAGCAGGCCAACACATGGGAAAGATGCTATCTAATTTAAAGAAAATACAGTCAATGAAACTGGCTGCATAAATGATAAAAATGATGGAACTACTAAGAAATAAGCTTAAAAACTGTCTTAAGGTGAGGGAGATGGTTCAATGAGTAAAGCACTTGCTAGGCAAGATGAAGACCAGAACTCTGATCTCTAGAACCCACACAAAAGCCTCCAGGGCAGCGGGGCTCTCCTGCCATCCTCAGCACACAAGTGGCTTTCGACCATTGTGCTTTATCACAGCAATAAAAACCCTAACAAAGACAAGGTCCCAGAAATAGAACTCAGATCACCAAGCATCAATTACCCTTTGAGCCATCTCACCAGCCCCCAAAAGATGGGCTTTAAATATAAATACATAGCTAAACACCAAGTAGGAGAGTAGAAGAAAGAGAACAAAAATTGCTAATATGAAGGTTAATAAGGGAGTTGGGTAATAAACCCTTCTATTAACAACAGACCACATCTACTATGTTCACAGCAAACGCTTACAGCTGTGGAATGCATATTCAGAGTGGTTACTGTCAGTATAAGTCATATGTTGTGTTGGATAGCTTGTCTACACTTCCCACAGGCCTTTGTATAGATGATTTTTTTGTTTGTTTAGATTTTGTAGAGGAGGAAATTGAGGCTTACAGAGGACAACTGATTTGTCCCAAATCACATAGCTTGTTAGTGACTAACTCACCAAAAGGAACCTGAACGCATTCTAGTATTTTTAAAGGAAGGATTTTATTTTTTAATTATAGCTTGAAAATCTTGAAGGAAGAGTGGAAAAAAAAACCTCACAGAACTGCTGCTGCTGTTGCCATGGAAACCTGAAAAGAGATTACATACACATCAGTTTTACAACTCCATCTCTTAATAGGTGTAGAATATAACCACAGGCTGCTGATTCCTGGTGGAGATCTCCCAGAAAAAAAAATCTATCTAATCAAAAAAAATCTCATCATCTTCCCTAATACAAAAATCCCAATTCGCAGACTAAGCAGAGCTCAGAAAGAGTGGATGGCAGTTCCTTTTTTTCTGACATCCTATCTACTAGGACATGAACCAAGAAAAATTAAAGTAATATTGAAAGGAAAGACACTAAGCTGCAATGCAGTTGATACCTACATCGGGAGCTGACTAAGAGGCTGTGGGAAGGGAGTTTGTGTACAGCAGCTCAAGGAGGTGGTACTATTACTGAGGAAAATAGTGGCTGGCCCCACCACTGGCAGCAAAATAAAAAACCACAACGTCAGTGACTTACCTCAGCTGGGATCTTTGTGGTGCTGGGTACAGCCGCTGTCAATGTCAGCTGTCACAGTGAGATGGAATTCTGAAATCCAATAAGGTCATGAGTCTGTTGACAAAGGTGAGCATCTTTGCTTGTCTAACGCTAGACTCTTAAGCATAACTCTTTGAAAGCATGTTTGAAAAGTCATAAATAAAAACTAAAACAATAATACTAAGGAAAGTAAAACATGATTTGCTGGGCTTTTTAAAAAACGACTTTTGACTTTTGATTCAGTTAGTGGAAATGATTAGGTTGGTTTATTGATTAAGAGAGGGCTTGACGGAAGATGATAGAAATCTCAATGTAAAAATCGATTAAACAACACAGAATTTTACCGCGGGCCGGCCAGTCTGGGCCTCCCTCAACCTGTGGGAGAAATGGGGTCCTAGTCAGATCGACAAGGCATAGGCAAAGAAATGATGGCAGAGACGATATATGGAAGTACAGGATCTGAATGTATTTCTTAAAAATGGCAATGAGGTTTTTACAGTCATTATAAAAGAGAAATGAAAAATCTGGCAGGTCAGCAGTTGAGGTACATCTGAGGCCACCTGAAACACACTGGGTCTAAAGCAGCCACCTCTTCTAGGTAGGTGCTGCACCCCTGGGCCCAAGCGCTCTGGGCCGGGTGGAGGGCAGGGAGGGCTGCGGACTGCATGAGGCTCGAAGCTTGAATCTGAATGAATGAATGAATCTAGTCTAAATCCTAGTCCATCTAAGTTAACTTCTAGTCATTGCACAAAATGAAAACCAGGCTTATATAGTAAACAGAAAACAGGACGAATGACAAACGAATGACAAAAGTCACATAGGCAGGTGACAGTCACATCTAAGTCAGTAAGATCAGGTATCCAGGTGTGAGGTAGAAGAGCAGTGGTGCCCTCTCTGCTGGGGCTATTTTGGTATTCCCATGCTAATTCTCTGGGTCTGCTGGAGGCAAGCACCAGGAAGTCCCAATCTAGCAGTTCCTGAAACTTAATTGAGGGATTCTGGTATGTAAAACAGTTCTGTCTTCTGTGGGACTGCCCTGAGAATTCTAACTATGTTAACAGTAAGCAATGGTGCCTGACCTCTGTTGCTAACTCTGAGGACATGCTATCTGATTAGGCACCTTCCTTGTGAGAAATTCCAAGCTAAGGACAGCTAGATAATAAATTAGGATATATTGGAACACTGTGCTAGCCAGGGAACAACGCCCTTTTTTAGCCATTTATGAATCATTTCTTGGGGTACCTTTATGCCTGAATAAGAAGACTAATCTGGAACATGTCTGAGTTAGGAGATGCCAACGACTGACTAAATACTCAGGAGGCACAAGCTCCCTTTGAAATCATAACACCTCTTGTCTTTGATCAGGCTTTTACCCCTGATACTGCAAATGTAACTGGAGTAGACTAGTGGGCGTGGCAGAATTTTCTTTCTTGTGGAAAAGTCTGCATAGTCCTTTGGCAACCTACCTTCATGACAGCCACCAGTCTCAGCCAGGGGCTTCCCACTGTAGGAATGACCTCCTGTGTTCAGTGTGGAGCATCACCTGCCAATTAGAAGCTGATGGCCTATTAGCAGAAAGCAGGAAGTAGAAAGTGGGAGTTCCAGCAGAGAGAGGAACCCTGGGATAGAAGATTTGCCCCAAATTCTGGAGGAATCAGATGCATGAAAATGAGGAAAGGTAGCCAGCCATGTCACCAACATAGAACGGTTTAAATGGGTTATATAAGTTACGAGGTAGTCAGAGACAAGCCCAAGCTTATGGTCTGGACATTTATTCAGAAAGAAATCAGCCTCCAAGTTGTTATTGGGGAACTGGGTGAGAATTCTACATCTTCATCTGAAGGCAGCTAGGAGAAGACTGGCTTCCAGGGAATTAGGAAGGGGGTCTTAAAACCCAAGCCCACAGTAGCATACTTCCTCCAATAAGGCCATACCTACTCAAACAAGACCATACCTCCAAACAGTGCCACTCCCTGGGCCAAGCATATTCAAACCACCACACCCACCATTATATCCAACATCTGATTCAAGGTGGCTATATAGTCTGTAACCTATATATTCATGGAGTAATGTCAGAAGTCTATATATCCAAGTCAGTAATGTCCTATATATCTAAGAATAATGTCAGAAGATAAGAGAAAGAAATAAAGAACAACCCTTTACCCATGGAAGGACTGATCTGAAGTTCCATATTCTCTTTTCTACATGCATCTTCTTGCCATGTTCTATGTGGTGTCCTCTACCTTTGTGCCCTTGACAAGAAAGACTCACATGCTCTGTAGAAATAATCAGAGATGCTGTTCTTGAGATAGTGCAGGGCCACAGCTTCAGGCTTGGTTGATTTGTTCATTTGTTCATAGATTTACCCAAGGCATGCATATCTGTGAGGGGCTATTTGTAGGTACATTGTGTGAGGTACATGTATAAGTATAGCCAGAGCTTAATATCAGGTCTTGCCACTCTGAAGCTAGCTTGCTAGCTTTTTTCTTTCTTTCTTTCTTTCTTTCTTTCTTTCTTTCTTTCTTTCTTCCTTCCTTCCTTCCTTTCTCTTTCTTTCTTTCTTTCTCTCTCTTTCTTTCTTCCTTTCTCTCTCTCTTTCTTTCTTCCTTCCTTTCTCTCTCTCTCTCTCTCTCTCTCTCTCTCTTTCT
>JADRCD010165024.1:0-18546 GCA_019843815.1 Montemys delectorum | reverse complement strand
GCAATGTTTCTTCCATCGCAGCAACTGAAATCTTAACTAAGACAAATGGAAAGCAAAGCAATACTACGAAACTCATTCTATGAAGCCAACATTGTGTAGTGGGTTGGCCTAATGTTGCTTGTATGTTAACGCTGATTTGGAGCCTCCAAGATGGGTTAACCCAAAGAGGAGAATGTCCACAAATAAGACACTGAGTGGCATGCCCCAGTTAATTGTGATTGGTCAATAAAGATGCCAACAGCCAATAGCTCCTCAGAAGAGAAATAGATGGGGTTGGGGTTTTGCAGGCTTGCAGAGAGGACCACAAGGAGGGAAGGAGCAGCTGCCATGGGCCATGGAATAAATGAAGAAGAAGCAGGAGAGGAGAGGGGACAGCGGCCATGGATTAAGAGAAAGCAGAGTGTGGCCCTGAGGGGTCCCCTACTAGAGCTAAGAGCTGCCAAAATAAAACATAGTATGTAATAATTCGGGGTTACTGTCTTAGTCAGGGTTTCTATTCCTGCACAAACACCAAGAAGCAAGTTGGGGAGGAAAGGGTTTATTCAGCTTACTTCCACATTGCTGTTTATCACCAAGGAAGTCAGGACTGGAACTCAAGCAGGTCAGGAAGCAGGAGCTGATGCAGAGGCCATGGAGAGATGTTCCTTACTGGCTTGCTTCCCCTGGCTTGCTCAGCCTGCTCTCTTATAGAACCCAAAACTTCCAGCCCAGGGATGGCACCACCCACAAGGGCACCACCCTACCCCCTTGATCACTAATTGAGAAAATGCCCCACAGCTGGATCTCATGGAGGCACTTCCCCAACTGAAACTCCCTTCTCTGTGATAACTGTAGCCTGTGTCAAGTTGACACACAAAACTAGCCAGTACAGTTACTGTTAGGAAAGTAGATTCTAACAGCATGGAGGATAAGGCATATTATAAATATAAAGGCTGTGTGTGTGTGTGTGTGAGTGTATGTGTGCGTCTGTGTGTGTGTGTGTGTGTGTGTGTGTGTGTGTGTGTGTGTGCATGTGTTATTTAACTTGGGAAACCAATAACTAAAGGCAGGGTAGAAACCCTGGGCTAGGATTTTTAATATCTTTTACTACAATATTGCAATGTTATCAAAACAGGGCAGAGAAACAATATAAAAAGGAAACTAGAGTCCAGTTCCCTCAATGAACATATGTGCAAAAATTCTCAATAAAATTCTTACAAATCAAATTAAAAAACACATTAAAGAGATCATACACCGTGATCACACTGGCTTCATCTCAGGTATGCAAAATTGGGTCAACACTGGCAAATCAGTAAGTGTACAGACAAGGAAGGAATCTACATCTTAGAAAAAGCAGGGAAGGAATCTTTCAACAAAGCCAAAAGAAGAGAGCCACACAAACATAATTCTACCTCTAACAACAAAAGAACACGAAGTAACAATCACTTTTCCTTAGTATCTCTTAACATCAATGGACTCAATTCCCCAAAAAAAGACAAGACCCAGCATTTTGCTGCACACAGGAAATGCACCTCAGTGACAAAGACAGACACTACCTCAGAGTAAAAGGTTGGAAAACAATTTTCCAAACAAACGGTCCCAAGAAACAAGCTGGAGTAGCCATTCTAATATCAAATAAAGTCAATCTTCAACCAAAAGTGATCAAAAAGATAAGGAAGGACACGTCATACTGGTCAAAGGAAAAACCTACCAAGATGAACTCTTTTTATTTTTTTTTTTTAACTTTTATTGCATTATGAAGAGAAAAGTTACATGATTTCAATTTATCTGAATTTGTTAACATTTAAAAACATTTTAAGTAAATAGAATTAAATCATATTCTTGTTTCCCTTTTGTACCCCAACTCTTCCCAGAGACCCCCCTTCAATACCTACAATATCTTTTTTTGTCATATTCCTTAAAATTTATAAAATATTATAACAATAAAAATGAGTACTATAAAAGTTGTTTGATATTAAACAACAATCAATTTAACAGTGTTATGTAGATGCTTGTCTACAGCAATACTGAAAATACATAGGTTTTTTTCAATATAAATTTTAAATAACTCCAAACATAATAACTGTATATTTTAAAATAATATATCACTACTAGTATTTTCTTAAATGAACATAAATATATAAAGTCTTTTTGTTTGTTTGTTTGTTTGTTTGTTTTGTATTTAATAGAGCTTAAAATCTTGGCTCTTACTGTGGTACAAGCCCAAAATAAGAACAATTTTTCGACATTGGATTTCATTGTAATAAGGCTGTACTTCAATGACCCTCACATCACCAAAGGATTTTACCTCTACTGTAGCTAAGCTGAGAGTTGGAGTTCTGCTGCACCAAGGAATGAATTGTAGGCATGATTTTTGGATACGGACTTCCTGCTATGGTCAAAACTATTTGACTTGAGTGAGTGACTCTAATTTAGTAATTGGAGAAATAGGTCCAATATTGCACAATCTATATATACTTTCAGCTTGTTTGTGACAGTGTCTTGCTATGTACAACATAAGGGTCTTGAAATCTTGCTTCTCCTATCTCAGCCTCTCTATTAGTAGTATTGTTTATATTTTATGTTTTTACACTATACTATGGTTTTCAGAACAGCTTATATATTTCAAAAGTATTTATAAACTCAAGGGAAACATAGACAATTAACTTGGGAGGTGGCTTGTAGGAAAGAGAACAACAAAGAGTGAGACTGAATGCTTCGCTTGACGTCTGTAGCTCTTGTGTCAAGTTTGAAGAAGAGGACTTTATGTTACTCTTTCTCTGAGATGAATGCTTTTCAAAATTATCACAGCCAATGAACCAGACTCTTACCCTCACCCAACGTCTATGCCACCCTCCAAGCAGAACCATTGTTCATTGAAACAGTTGGTGAATGACTTTATGGATAGACTATCTTAATACACACACCATTTCTTAAATGAATGTAACCTGTTCTCTGTGGCCCAAGATGAACTCTTAATTCTAAACATCTATGCTCCAAATGCAAGGGCACCTACATTCAGAAAAGAAACTTTACTAAAGCTCAAAGCACACATTGCACCTTACACAATAATAGTGGGAGACTTCAACGCCCCACTGTCAGCAATGGGCAGATCATGGAAGCAGAAACTAAAAAGAGACACAGTGAAACTAACAAGGTCATTCCATCCTAAAGCAAAAGTATATACCTTTTTCTCAGTACCTCAGGGTACCTTCTCCAAAACTGACCATATAATTGGTCCACAAAACAGGCTCAACAAATACAAGAAGACTGAAATAATCCCATGCATCCTATCAAATCACCAAGGACTAAGGCTGGTCTTAAATACCAACAAAAACAACGGAAAGCACACATACACATGGAAGCTGAACAATGCTTTACTCAATGATAACTTGGTAAGGAAGAGATAAAGAAAGAAATTAGAGTTCATCTTGGTAGCTTTTTTTCCTTTGACCAGTATGAAATGTCCTTCCTCATCTTTTTTGATAACTTTTGGTTGAAGATTGATTTTATTTTAAAGGCATTTTAGAATTCAACGAAAATGAAAATACATCAGACCAAAACTTATGGGACACAATGAAAGCAGTTCTAAGAGGAAAACTCATAGGTCTGAGTGCCTCCAAAAAGAAACTGAAGAGAGCTTACATAGCAGCTTGACAGCACACCTGAAAGCCCTAGAACAAAAAGAAGCAAATTCACCCAAGAGGAGTAGATGGCAGGAAACAATCAAATTCAGGGCTGAAATCAACCAAATAGAAACAAAAAGAACTATACAAAGACTCAACCAAACCAGGAACTGGTTCTTTGAGAAAAATCAACAAGATAGATAAATCCTTAGCCAGACTAACTAGAGGGCACAGAGATAGTATCCTAATTAACAAGATCAGAAATGAAAAGGGAGACATAATAATGAAATATATCTTAAAATAATTATTCTGTTTGTTGAATATTAACAGTTGAAAATACTAAAATAATGTTCTACAAAAAATCATGGAAACATTATTGATAATTTTTCTCACTGTGCTTGAAATTAGCATTTTCTTAATGTTTACCTCCAAAGAATTTTTGCTATTTTGAAAATTTTAAAATATACTTACTGATAAAATAATTTATCTCCTAGAAACACTGATAATCTTTTTTAAGTAAACTGATTGTTAGACCATGTACACAGATATATAATATGTTTTAAATATTCTCCCACTATGTCAGGTGGTATCATATAAGGGCTTTTGAATATATTTCTTAATGATTCATTTTTAATATTTTACGTTCTTTTACTATGCTTAATTCCCCAATAATATTTTGTATGTTTTGAAACAATTTAGTATTCAAGATTAGATATAGGATCCCTGGTTATGAATAGTATTAAATATTCATTAATGATATTTTTAGGGTATGAAAGAATAGGAATATAAAAGTTGAACAAATTTTGTATGTATTACTTGATTCTCAAAATACTCAATATTATTAAAATGTTTGATATATAAAATGCATTTAAATAATAAAAAAATTTCAGGAAAAGAATCAGTAAGTGTAGTTCCAGCACGTAAGACATAATGACAGGAACCACAGGATCATCTCAACACAGGGAAAACCAACCAAGCAAACCGAACTAACCTAACTCAATGCAAATGGCTTGTCTTTATAGACTCAAAACCAGTGTTTGCTAAGTCTTGGCTAGATTATGCAGGCTTCATGTAGCAGAAATTAATTCTTTCTGTTGCTCCTTCCTCAGTAGCTGATTTTAATGAATTAAGGAACAATAAAAGAAGTTTTTTTTTTAATATGACAACATGAATGTATACTAGGTGCTCACTCACATGAACTGTTGCCATTGAATTTAAGAAGTAGTAAGAAAATGTTTTCTTGTTGTGGGGCAACATTTGGAATGTGAATAAATAAACTAATGTTAAAAATTAAAAAAAGAAAATCTTTTCTTGATAAAAAGGTATAAAAGCTGACTATATAACTTTCTAGTCAAGACATATCATTTACTACTAAAAGCACCTTCATTTTTACTGCTAATTATTAAAGATAGAAAAAGTTGTTTCAAAGTGTTATAGCATGGGTTTAAAATAAGTTTAGGAAGCCTGACTTTACATTCATGGGCAGGTTAAAGAGACATGTGAGTTACACGTGGGCTAAAAGCTCCCTTACTCTAATACTGTCCATAATAAACTATTATCCTCCTTTTCTCTGGTCAAAGAAGCAATATTAAAAACCATGAATTATGCTTAACACTAATACTGTGAGGTTGTAAGTAGTAGTAAATGAAACATGAAACCATAATTCTATTAAATGCATTAATTCACTATATAAAGGATATATATATATATATATATATATATATATATATATATATATATATATAGGCTGATTTAAACAAGAAATGCTTAGTAGGTTTGACAGTTTGTGTAAGTACCAGTGACTAAACATTATGGACTGTTGTCTACACTTTCCTAAGTCACTTAAGCTAAAAGCCTTTGGCATTGTTACATAGTCCTAGGACAAACTAAATACCTTCATATTTTCAATCAATGTTGAAATTGCTTAAAGTTAAAGGGTTTAATTTGAAAAATATCAACCATTGTGGACTCTAATTTATTTTTATTGTAAGTTCTTAGAAGAAAATCTCATTGTAAAACGTAGCTGGAAAATTCTGGCTGATTAATCTTACATTTCTACTAAAACAATAACAATGCCCTGTACCTGTATATATCATGCTTCACACTGGCCCTTGATTTCTGTCCCGGTTCATAGTTCTCAGGTGGCATATAGATGATTGTTCCTCCTTCGGGTGCAGATTTATAACTTCGTGATTGAGAGAGTGACATCATGCGCCATTTTGATAAACCAAAATCTGCTATCTGTAAGTGCAATTGAATTAAAATAATTATTGTTCTAAAAAACGTTCAAGAATCAACTGCGGTTGTTTTCATATACTGTATTTATAATGGCTATTATACCCAAAAAAGTGATATACTATTAATATTCCAACCTGTTACCAAATTAAACACTATAGTGCTATTACCAATAACACTCTATGTACTATATACACTAGCAAGGTTGCTAGCAGAATAGTACACATTTTTAAGGAAAACCATTGGTTTCAGATCGTGAATGAGTATACACACTCCATATTGGTTTTATGGCAAGAAGCTTTAAGGTTGGCTTTCCAGTCCCTACCACTGACTAGTCCTCCTCATAAGCCATATACATGGCTTACAAATGAGGTCTATTGGTCCTTAATAACTCTTCTTATTAAATGTACTCACTTGTGTGTGTATGTGTATATGTGTGGCCATGGAAGGCCAGAGGACAGCTCAGGGGCCTGTTCTCTTTTTCCATCATGTGGGTTCTGGGGATGGAACTTCAGTCATTAGGCTTGGCAGCAAGCACTTGTGTAATTGAGATGGTTTGTATGGTATTATTCTTGTTCTAAAAGTGGTGTTGTTAAATGTTAAAATAAGTAAAATCTTATAACGGTAAAAGTCACCATTCTATGCTTTATGCTGACTATTAAGAGTCACTTTGGATGGCTACATATCATGTATGTATGTGTCCCCAAGAATGTACAGCTAAGGAATTGACCAATGGCAGGCCTTTTTATTTATTTATTTATTTATTTATTTATTTATTTATTTTTATTCTAGTATGCCTTTTACAGCTTTATTTTGGTTGAATCTTGTATATATGTTATATAATATAGGCTATGCAATTTTCTTAATGTTTAAAAGGTTCCTTACTTTTTAAAAATAAAAGGTAAAATGTAAGAGCAGAAATACTATTTAGTGACCAAAAAGTATGGGAAAAATTTGAAGACATTTAAATTACTTAGACTAACAATACATACTGAAGAAATTAACAAAGTACGGTGGGCTCCACCCAGAATAAGTAGTAGTTTGAATATTTAACTCTTGTATGTATAGAAAAATAACTCGCTGGTGAGATGGCTCAGCCGGTAAGAGCACCAATTGCTCTTCCGAAGGTCATGAGTTCAAATCCCAGCAACCACATGGTGGCTCACAACCACTCGTAATGAGATCTGACACCCTCTTCTGGTGTATCTGAAGATAGCTACAGTGTACTTGTAATAAATAAGTAATAAATAAATCTTAAAAAAAAAAAGAAAAATAACTCATATCTGTGTTTAGATTAATGAGATAAACATTTCAGTTCCTACCTCATCAAAAATAGAATATATAAACCTTTCATACATTTACTATAAGCTTAAGAAAACAAAGTAGAAAAGATAAAGGGGAGACAGGATATTGAACATGGAAAGCCAAGCCTGGCTAGTTCTAAAGGCAGCAAAGCTTCAGTTACGAACACTGGTTCTGGAATCAAGGTTATTCTAGTTTACAGTCTAATTCTACCACTGATTGTTTTGTGACCCTGAGGAAACTGTTTAATTTTTCTGTGCCCTACATTATTCATTTGTAACTGGGGGTAATGTACCCTGTAGAAGTGTGTTGAGAAAATTCAAACTGTTTTTTCTAAGGAATGATTCAGAAGAGCACCTGTCATATGACATACTATCCATAGGAGCTAGTTACTATTACTAATGGATAATAATCTTTATAATGTTTATAAAGATCATTTATAAACTGAAAAGAAAAAATTTAGAAAGTAATATCAGTCTGAGTTTTAAAAAAGGAAAAAAAAATGTTGATTTTGCAAGTGTCCACCCTATTAAGGGACAATCTTTTAACCAAGATAAAAAAACCAAAAACAAAGCAAAAACAAAACAAACAAACCCCAAAACCATTAGAAGGGTTTACAAAAGGGTATTTTAAGTTATCAAAAGGGAAACTTTAAAAGTAATCAGAAAATGCAGAAACCAGCAATTCATGAAAAACAAATTACAAAGATGAATACTATGTTTTACACTTTGTTTGTTTTTTTTTAAAGATTTATTTATTTGTTATATACACAGTGTTCTGCCTGCATATTAGAAGAAAGCACCAGATCTCATTATAGATGGTTGTTAGCCACTATGTGGGTGCTGGGAATTGAACTCAGAACCTCTGGAAGAGCAGTTAGTGCTCTCAACCTTGGAGCCATCTCTCCAGCCCTGTTTTACACTTTGCATAACAAAGGTGCCCCACAAATAATAAAATAAGACAAATTTCTTTGATAGCTTTGCTACCATACCACCAACTTAAAAGTTTGTATCTACAGGGCATTTTGTTTACTTTTACAATAACATACTTGACTATTAACTGAGCAGATATATTTATTATATAGAGAAGATTTGGAATTCATTTGCTCA
This sequence comes from Montemys delectorum, assembly GCA_019843815.1. Lineage (NCBI taxonomy): Eukaryota > Metazoa > Chordata > Mammalia > Rodentia > Muridae > Montemys > Montemys delectorum. Next base: position 10,295 of record JADRCD010165024.1, on the reverse strand, counting down.
TTTTTTTCTATACAGCATGTGCTAGGCATGTAGAAGTTAACAGTCCAAGCTAATTGAAATTTATAGTCTGAGTGGCTGGGCTGGGCTGCATGAGATCTTTCACAAGAAAAAGTGGCTTTGTTTGTTTGTTCTGTTTTTTAACTAATTAGCCAGTTGCTATCAGGTATCCATACCTTTCAAACCAGACTACTCAAGTTAATCCTGCTAGTTAATAAAGTCATGTCAGTTGGTGAGAAATATGGGGAAACAGGGGTCCAGGAAACATATAGCGAGGAGCTAGGTGGCTCTGATGGAAAGACTGACTGGTCCAGATGGAGTAAGCCACCGAGACACTTGGGAAAAGCAGTCACAAGGGCTCCTTTAGGAGTCTTAAGGAGAAACTCTAATGGTACATGCGAGAATGTATGTCCCTAAGAAGCCGAATGGCGATTTCATAGAAGTATGGATTAACAGAAGGGCATGATTATTGTGTCCTGAGATTCTTGGAGTTACTTAAGGCTACACTGTGCTGCTCTGTTCTGAGTGGAGGCTGAAGTCTTACAACAGATCTGATACTGTCCAAAAGGAATTCTAAAAAGTACACAATAAGGAAGGTAGCCAAACAATAATACATGAAAATGACAAGAATAACAACACAGACATAAAGAATTCTCTTGGGACCTCCGCTTGTCAGTCTAAATTGAGCATCATAGCTGCCTAGGGCCACTGGTAAATTACTAACCCCCTTTTCATTCTTCCTGTGGTAGGGTCTCAGGGGTCAGACTGTCCTCAAACTCACCATGTATCCTAGGCTTTGGACTCCTCACCCACCTGCCGGCACCTCACAAGTGCTGCAATTATAGACAACACTCACCTACCATGCTCGGCTAAGAAACTTTCACTAAGTATTTAGGCGTATGGAAATCACTCTTTGACTCCACTACATATTTATTCATCAGGTTATATCAGATGTATTTTGTTCAGCTCTAGGGATCAAAATTTGAGATTAAAGCTAAAAACAAGCATCCAAGTAATTCAAGAGATTAAAGAGCATACCACAAGGCACTGACTAAAGAAGGCAAAGGTACTGAGCAGAAAAAAGGGAAATTTCCTAGTGTACATGAGAAGCAGAGGGACTTCCACTTCCCAAATATTAGAATGACTTTTGTATTGGAGAAGAATTGAATTTATTCCATTTACCAATAAAACGAGGTAGAATCAATGGGCATGGAAGGAAGGTTAGTCATTTATCAGTTACTCATAAGGATGCTAGTCCTCTGCTATGGGAATAGGGATTCTCACAAGGCCTCAGAGTTCCAACAGTTAATCCTAAGGCCTTGTAGAAGGATGAGATTCCCTGAGTTTAGTCCCACGCTTCCTCTCACGAAGGCTGGGCCAAAAGCTTGACCTTTCTTTCTTTTCCCCAAACTACCATTTTACATCAAGATAAAGGAAGTATATTCAGTAATTGTTTAAATTTAATTTTTCTCTTGATTCTGTTAACATTTCTTATTGGTACAACTACTCTATTAGGTAATGGAGAAACAGGTGTCTCTTTGAACATTTTTTAATATTTAAGATCAACTGACTCTGTGTGCTATGGAGATAGGCATAAGGAGAAAGTCAGTTGCATTAGGTATTAATGACTTGGACGTTACTCCTTATTTCTGCTCCCCCATTCTATTCAGGTTTACAGTATACCTTGCCCTTTACACAAAACAAGTTTGAAACAAACATGAGATTTCAGTATAAAAGCATAATAGTAAGAAACCTTAGAAAATAAAACAGAAGAAAACGGCCAGCACCTAGAGTTTAAAGGGACAGCAAAGGCATGGTGCAAAAGGGAAGAGAGTGATAAACTGGATAAATGCTTAGATTTTTCTTGGCGACAGGCTTTGTTAAAGGGATAAAAATAGGCCTAGGAAATGGCTCCGTGATAAAGTACTACCGGGCAAACATGTCTAATGTCTCAGAGCCAACATAAAAAATCCAGGTGTGGCAGGGTACACCTGCAATACAAGCAATGGGGAACTGGAGACAGGAGGAGGATCCCCTGTCACTAGACATGCAGAATAGTCAGTGATCACACACACACACACACACACACACACACACACACACACACACACACTTTCCACGATTCAGTACACACACAAACACACAGATAGCAATACAAGTTGTGGAGGAGTATTCGAAAATTATTATCTGATGAATGAAGGGCTCATATTCAAAATATATACAGGGTTCTTAAAATTGAGTGATTAAAAATGAAACAATTAGCAAATAGGCTCACGGAGAAGCTTTTCATGGAAAAGGCTACATGGGTGACACGGAAACACACCAAAAGCGTTCAAAATCTCCAATCCTTGTCCAATTTCTGGTCTGGAAGCTGTGTTCTAGTTATGCAGGGAAACTGAGTGTATGAATCTTCCCGACAAAGAGCCATGAACATGTTAAGAACCCCCAATGCCTCAGACCCACTGGAGTGTAAAACCCATGATTCCACTGCAAGGCTGGCGGTTTGTGCCAACACCAGGAACGAGCGCTTCCTCCTCTTGGCTCTTTCCAGCCTGAGACTACTTCATTCCTTCATCTACCCAGTCAGGTTCCCCAGCCCCAAGTCATGGGGAGGTGGGACTGAAGACAGAAGTTAAGATACTACTAAAAGGCTTTTCTCAGAATTATTAAGAAAAAGACCCAGAAAACCTCCCACACTCCCAAAAATATAGTTACCTTAACATGAAATTCATTATCCAACAAGATATTCTGAGTCTTTAAGTCATGATGAAGCAGAGGGGGGTTCATATTGTGCAGGTAATTTACACCAAGAGCAATTTCATGCAGGATGCGGAATCTCAATGGCCACGCAATATCAGGATATTCAGTTTTCTTTGTATGGGTGAAAGAAATAAAGTGGAAAGTACTACCTTAGTTTAACAGTTAAAAATTAGGAAATCCATGAGAAAATAGATTACAAACTAAGATGAAACCCACACTCAATTTTATAACATAATTTCAATTGATACTGTTTAATATTCTTTTTTCTTCCTTTTTTTCTTTTCTTTTATTGGATATTTTCTTTATTTACATTTCAAATGTTATCCCTTTTCCCTGTTTTCCCTTTGGAAACCCCATATCCTATCCCCCTCCCCCTGCTTCTATGAGGGTGTTCCCCCACCTACCCACTCCTGACTCCCCACCCTGGCATTCCCCTACACTGGGGAATCAAGCCTTCACAGGACCAAGGGCCTCTCCTCCCATTGATATCCGAGGAGGCCATCCTCTGCTATGGATGCAGCTGGAGTCCTGGATCCCTCCATGTGTACTCCTCGGTTGGTGGCTTAGTCCCTAGAACCTCTGGGAAGTCTGGTTGGTTGATATTGTTGCTCTTCCTATGGGGTTGCAAACCCCTTCAGCTCCTTCAGTCCTTTCTCTAACTCCTCCATTCTGTTTAACATTCTTATATTTTAAGTTTTAGAGTTGTTTATCATAGCTATAGCAGTAGTATTTCTCTTCTTCTATTGGCCATGCAATTGCACTGGATTACCAGTTTGTTCTTTAGCGGAAATGGCTCTCAGTTATTTGGATGTATATACAGCCAGACACATGTATTTACACTCCCATCCACTGCCCAGTTCCATGACTTCACCTAATCATTTATACCCATAAGCACATGCACACAGAAAAAAATATATATAGTTGCTTCTGACATGCCAAACCATTCATTCAAAATTTTAACTTTTTTATATTAAGACTGTAATTGTCACTATAATTTCTACATCAATTAAAAATTGACTGTATATTACATTTATTTGAAGTATCAGTATGTCATATCTAAAAAATTTAATTTGTTACTATAGTGTATGTGTGTGTACATGTGAGGGGGTACATGTGCCAGAATGTGTGTGTGTGGGGGGGCGTCAGAGGTCAACCTCCTGAAATGAGTACTTTGTCTCCACCTTTACACAAGCTTTGGGCTCGGTCTCAGGTCAAGGTTGTCTCGTTGGTGGCAAGTGTCTGTACCTTCCGAGTCACTCCACTGATCTGGAGGTCACACTTTTCATTACACAATTTATTGACTTTATCTCTTGAAAAATTCACTTTTGAGAATTTTCCTTTGGTGAAATTAAAGACCACCTTTAGGATATAGGTTTCTAAACCTATATCCACCTGAGTTTCTTGAAAATAATTTTTTTCTGAATAAATTAAGTTAATGTAGTTTCCCAGGAGAATGCGTACCCTCAGGAGAGTCGGACACTTTGGAAAAGGTGGTAATGGCAATCAGGCACCACACCCATAGGCTCATTTTTTAAAACACTAAGTAAAAGTCACTTTCTTTTGGAAGTGCTAAAACTGCCTTCTGATTCTGAAAACAAATTTGCTTAAATTTCAGTGACCAATTGGTAAGGAGGTGCTTGAAAATATTTTAGGCTCTCCTGAGAGGCTCTGACAATACCTGACTAATACAGATGTAGAGGCTCACAGCCATTCATTGAACTGAGTACACGGTCCCCAATGAAGGACTTAGAGAAAGGACCAAAGGAGCTGAAGGGTTTGCAGCCCCTTAGGACGAACAACAATATGAACTAACTAGTACCCTCAGAGCTCCCAGGGTCTAAACCACCAACTAGAGAATACACATAGTGGGACTGATTGCTCTGGCAGCATGTGTATAGTAGAGGACTGCAAAGTCGATCATCAGTAGGAGGAGAGGCCCTTGGCCCTGTGAAGGTTCTGTGCCCCAGTGTAGGGGAATGCCAGGGCCAATAAGTGGGAGAGGGTGGGGTGGCAGGCATGGGGAGGGGGGAGGCAACAGGACTTTGTTCTTGTTGTTTTTTGTTTGTTTGTTTCTTTTTTTTTTTTGGAGGGGAAACTGGGAAAGGAGAAGTCATATGACATGTAAATGAAGAAAATAATCTAATAAAAAAAAGAAAATATTTTAGGCTGTTTTTATAGTATAGTTCCATTTTCATTCAATGATCTTTTATGATGTTAGGGATGAGTGCTTCAGGATAAATTCCACTGTGAGTAACTAGTGTATAATTTAGGATAACCGACTAAGGAACCAAAAGGAATACGAAATACCAACGTAGAGCATTACCTCCTTGGGGAAACATAAGCTCAGCTCAATACCTTGGAGTAAGCGAATCTTTTACTGGTCTGTACAGAGGCAACTTTTTCAAGACACTATGACGTTTAATGGAACAGTGGGGCCTCTGCATGGCAGTGCCACAGGGAGGCTTTCCCTCATGCAGTCTTGGGCACACTGACAACCTATGTTTTATGGTCACATCTAAGACTTAGCAATACTCCTAGAGAAGACTACAGAATTTCCAATGGGCTCCTTATCTGGATCTAAAGGGACTTGGAAAGAAAAACATTAAATTCCTGCTTAAACTTCACTTCTCAAGCAAACAAACAAACAAACAAACAAAAACCTGATTTATGGAATCTTTGTAAGTTGATTGCTGGGGCAGGTACACAAACCTTACACACTGACACCAGTTACTTTAGTCCGTCTTTGTTTCAGATGGTCACAAGTCATGAATAGAATGCGATGTATTCTGAAACAAAGAGGAAGTCACTCCATGAGTGGCTGGCAGTGGTGCCCACCTTCCCTTGCCTGCGTACAAAGCACTGTGATAGAGTGTCAGGTGGGAGTGTCATAGGTATTCACATGTATTAGGCAATTCTAAGTTCAAATCCTCATAAAATGAAGCATCTGACCTAAAAAGATTGCTGAAAGAAAATGCAGACTGGAAAAAAAAAAATCAGCGTGTAAGATCAACACACAAACGTAGACGTCATGTATTTTGAGAATGAGGACTCCCAAGGTTGTTTGTTGGTAGGATTCACAAATAAAAGTCAGAATAACTCACACCTCCAAATTAAGTCAGTAATGGTTCAAACTGCTATAGAAAAATGTGATGTATCATGTCCCTGAAGATAATTTACTTGGTCCATTAACTGCTAATACTTAATTTGGATCCTAAGTCATCACTAATATAAAATATGGCTTAAAAACGGATTATATAGCATGAACTTCTTCCACTTCCATGCCTACTGGTATGATTCATTTATACACTGCAAAGTAATGTGACTGAGTGAAGAACAAAAATATTATATTTAGTTTAAGCAGACTATATAATGATTAAAGTCACTGAAAACAAGCAGTACTTACTCTGTGTAGAAGCTCATTTAATGATCCATTTGGCATGTATTCAGTAACTATGCCCAAAAATTCAGGCTCATTGCAAATTCCCAAAATTGGAAGAATGTAACTAAATCTTGCTTTATGTAATATTTCGGCTTCCCGTAAGATATCATTTCTTTCACTAAGAGAAAAAAAAACGATAATTATTTCAGATAATGAAAAATATAGAAAGACCATGCCCACAGATAAATTAAACTTGGATTTTTTTCACTAATTAGCTACGTAACTTCATGTGAATTGTTAATGTCTGTATCCCTTAGTTCGACCATATTTAAAATAGAGATACTATTCACTCTATGTATTCTACTGGTCTGTTTAGAGATAAGTCAAAATAACTTCTATAACCCACTGGTGGGAAGAAGGCTACACATGGCTGGGACTGTACTTTCCACTAACAGTAAAAGTGTAGCACATGGGTTGTTACCATATGTTTTCTAGGAAAGAGACGGAATGGCCAAAAATTCCACCTATGTTAGAATGACTGATGCTTGAACTAATTCAATTATTGAGATTATTTTATACTAAAAGAAACATATTTGATAAGGAGAATATTACATTTTATTGTTAAATACCATAAAAAAGTTTTCCAAACATAAATTCTAAAACATTCTAATATTGCAGATGTAATTGCTCAGATCAGTGGTTCTCACCCTTCCTAATGCTGCGACTTTTAATACAGTTCTTCATGTTGTGGTGACCCCCAACCATAAAGTTATTTTTGTTGCTACTTTGTAACTGTAATTTTGCTACTATAATGAGTCGTAATATAACTAAATATCTGTGTTTTCCGACTGGTCTCAAGTGACCCCCATGGAAGGGCTGCTTGACTCTTAAAGGGATCATGACCCAGAGATTGAGAACTCCTGGCTTAGACGATGATCTGCATCATGATAAGCTACATCAAAGTCAGTAATGTGTAGAAATTACACACCAAACTTGGGAAAAAACCAGAAACAGGTAAGCGCTCATAGCCCAACCGCTGGTATACCACATGGTCAGGAATAAAAGAGATCATCAAATAGAGCTATGGACAGCATTTTACAACATACCAAGACAAAACAGCATCTTTGCCTTTAAAGGCCCATAATTGAGATAAGAAAAATAAATAGATAATACAAGGAATAATGTGATAATTACCATATATTCTACACACATAACACACATACACATACACACACACACACACACACACACACACAGGAAATAAGAAAAGCAAACTATGGGGTGTTCAGAAGAGAGAGAATTTTGAGCAGGACAAAGTCATCATTGTCTTCATAGAAGCCGACTTTCAGTGGAACTTGAAGTATGGCTAGAATTTCAACATCAGAGAGAAGGCACAGGAAGTACATCCACACGAGGGAAGACCCTGCTTCTCTTTTGCACGTGTGCATCCATCCATTCCCCAGGACTTACAACAATGCCTCGTATCCACCAACACAGTACATGTCCAACAGCCATGGGTCAAATGCATTCAGGAAGTGAAAGTAAGACTGTGACTGTTGAAAGCGAGCTAAGATAGTAAAGAGTGTATGTAAGAAGAGAGTGGCATAAATGACATGTTGGGGTCCTAAGATGCCCAAAACCACTTTGTCTGACAGTCAGATGCAATACAAGGTTTTCAGCAAGAGAAAAGAAATCAGGAGCAGGATATGGGATTAGGAGAAGGGGGAACAACTTTGAAGAGTATAACAATAGTTCAGATACACAGCAAGGGGAGTGTGAAACAATAAAGTAGTGGAAAGACAAAAGAAAACACTGGCTGAAAAGAATGGTAGATGCCAGGACGGACTGGCTACAAGGGACTTTTAAGAAACAAAAGCAATGGGGGAGAGCTAATATTGATGCCATCATCATTTCCGCAGATGCCTGGGTGTTGGCAGCGCTGACATAAATAGAAATGCTTCCAGGAGAAGCCTATTGGGTAAGTGATGATGACTAGTTGGCTCTTAAGAAACCCAAGCTCTGGACGAATGGCTGTTGAAATAAGAATACCAACAGACATTCCTGACCAGACTACTTAAACCACACAGAGAGACCCACGGACACACACCTAACCACAGTAAGAAGTTATTAAGTCTTTGAGTGGGCAAAATATTTTATGCTTTTAAATTCAAGAGGCGCAAGATAACATAGAGCAAAGTTTCTCTACTCTCTGTCCCTTACCTCGACTGAAGAGAAACCAGTTATATCAGTCTGTGAAGCCTATTTAAACTTCAGTTTCTCAAGTTCTGTATCTGCCTCAAGAGTCGTATCTTACAGGATGAACCTGAAGATTCCTGGACACTTGAGATGAGAGGGCACAGGATGGAAGGTCCAGTGACACACACAAACAGAAGATAGCCTTTCCTCCTTCTGTCCAAAGTATGAAATAAGGGGTTAGGAGACAGCACAGTTGGTAAAGTGATTGTCACACAAGCAGGAGAATCTGATTTTAATTCCTAAGAATACACATAAAAAAGCCAACAACAGTAAACACTCCAAAGCATTAAAGACACACACACACACACACACACACACACACTTACTTAATGGTCCTGAGGAACAATGCCTGAAGTTGACCTCTGGCCTACACATCATGCATGTAGACCAGCACATGCACCTCCCGTGTGTATATACTAATAAAAATACATGTATGTACATACACACATGAAAAGGCATGATGTATTCGTCCCCTCTGTCAGCCATTTTATATGCACTCTAACCCTTGAATCAACTCTCTAAAGCTGGTTTCATTCTCTCTGCTTCACATACAGGAGCATCTACAGTCGGAAAAATGAATGATCCTTTGGTGACCACAATACAAAGTGACCGGGCTTAAGTCAGATTTAAATTGTAGCCCTGGTACTGTAAAGTCTGTGTTTTTCTATTTTACTGTTTGATGAGAAAAGCAAATAGGATAGTTTGTGAGGTTAGAATTCAACAAGATTGAGGGGGGAAATAAAAGCAAAAGACTTTTAAAAATTTAAAATGCAAAAATACAGCGTCAGGAATTATATCACAAAAATGACCCAACTGAAAATGTCAATAGGAAATAGCTATCCATCTCTAGAGTACTTGAACAATCAATAGGAGTCACCAGTCCATTAAGGCTGGAGGACTGCTATGGAAGGCCCACTCATTGGCTCTAGGGAGTGACTCACTAATCGTTAAAATAATATGCAACGTCACATAAACTTATTTTCTTTTCAGGTAATCTTAAAAAACAATGGGTACATTATCCACACCAGGGAACAACAAATATACGTACAGTGTTTATTATTCATATTTTATAGGGGAGGAAGTAAGACACCCTCAGAGTCAGTTGCATAAGCCTAGGTCTGTGCTCATGGTAAGATCTCAGACAGCAAGATAAAAGAATGCAATGCAGTAAGGCAAGGGGATTTTGTTGGCCTTATAAAGGCAATGCCCTGTCCAATTCAACAAAATTATACTATGAAGTGCTTGGTGAATATGGGAAAGCAACACCATCTTCTCCATCTTTATCTCTTGGCCTACGAATGGCACAAACAAAACTCAGGTAAAGTCAAGTCTTGAAAAGCAGAATAAAAAGTGAGAAATCAGTTAGCCAGCCTCAGTATACTTAGTGGCCTATTAGTGCTACATTTCCATAGACTATTTGTTTGCTTGGTCACTAACCAACCTCCCTTTAGAGTTGGCTCCACAGGCTAATACAATGGGATCTAGCCCACAGTGGGGGAGGGGGGCGGGGGAGCTGGGGGTGGGGTGGGTGAGGCGGTGAGTGGTATGTGAGGAGGGGAAGCTACAGGTAGATCAAAGTCCAACTTTCTACCAGGGCTGAATTAAGAGAGTTAGTTATCTGATGCTGGATCTGCCCTGATACCCAGCATTAATAGCCTCCGACCAACAGGGCCACTATGATCTCTGTATTTTCAGACTCTAGCCAGCAGGAGAAGAGAATATTGTAACCACCAATGTTAGCAAGTGCACGAAGAACTGAATGAAGGTCTGGTTCAATTTCTGATAGAAGAGAAACACACAACAGTTCTGACTAGACCCACTGACTAACACATACAGCCACAGATCTACGGTATTTAGTTGTAATGTTTTCCTGGAAACAGAAACCAACGCTTTTTTTTTTTTT
>JADRCD010165019.1:0-22528 GCA_019843815.1 Montemys delectorum | reverse complement strand
GGGGGAAGAGGTGTTTGTGTGTATGTATGCATGCACACACATGCATGCATGAAGGTACAATGAAGGATTAAAAAAGACCATCAGATCTCAGGTAGCTCAAGATAAAAGTGGTTGTAAGCTATCCAACATCAGTTCTAGGAACCAAACTCTGTTCCTCTATAAGAGCATTCCAAGCTCTTAACTGTTAATTCATCTCACTAGCACCATGATTATTGAATAAAAGACTTCATGGGAAGTAAATATAAATGAAGAAAGAAAGAAAGAAAGAAAGAAAGAAAGAAAGAAAGAGAGAGAAAGAGAGGGAGGGAGGGAGGGAGGGAAGAAGGGAGGGAGGGAGGGAGGGAGGAAGGAGAGAGGGAATGCTAGTAGCATATGACTGAAAATTAAGAGAGCAAAATTGGAGGGATACTTAGTAACACTATATAATCAGTCAAAGTGATCCCATATACAAATGAGGTACTAAAGGGAGGAAAGAAAGAGAGTGAGAAATTAGCTTCAAGTTGAAAGAGAAAGTTTTGAATCAAAAGAAAGAAAATGGATGAGTGTATATCCAAATCAACATAAAAGTAATGAAATTCTCATACAATGAGAGAAAATCCTACACATTCCCTGAGGACTGAGCAAGGACAAGGGATTATGGCTTTTCACAGTAGGCCTGGAAGCTAGAAGACAGGCTTTTGGAACCTTGACACTATTGGTAGGGTGCTGTTGATCTCCACCTCTCTCTAATTTTCTTACCCTGAGAGTTTCTAACCTGGGTTGTCTTTTTGTTTTGTTTTGTTTTGCCTTTTTAAATTTTATTTCTAACTCTCTATATTTCTGAAAATCTGAGGGAAAAACTCTGTAACTGAGAATTTTATACCTAGCTGATTTATCAATGTCAATTCGGACAATGGCCTATGCAAATGTGAAAGGTCTCCAAAATTTTACTTTCTATCAAAATTTTGTCTTGAAATTCTAGCAAAATGGGAACAACACCTCCCCTCAAATGAATATCATGGCATCTATAAAAACCACCAACCCATCTAGGGGAGAGAAAACCAAAGGAACCTATCCTCAGGAAAAGATGGGAAGATCAAGATGGTGGCAGCCTAAAGATGAACTAGCCCACAAGAAGATTAAAAGCTGACTCTAGAAAGAAATTTCTTCAAGATGATATACATATGTCTTAAACACATCATGTCTTTGAATATATGAGAAGCCTGAGCTACACAAAACAAAACTAAACAACACACAGAGATACACACAGACACACAGAGACACACAGAGACATATATACACACTCCAAAAGAAAAAAAATACTAGGGAGAAGATAAATATTCAGGTCCAGGTTGTTACACTTTGTGAGAGTGTTCATACTTAACAAGTATTGATCAAGCCAGCATTTCAAAATAACCTATTGGGAAGATAGTACAGGGGTGTGTGTTCGGGGGTGAAGATAGGGGCATATGTAAAAGAGAGTTAAATGCTTGTCTTCAACAATAGAGCAATCAAAATGATGCCTAACCTTAAAAAAGAAAATCACACACACAAAGAAAGAAAATCAAGGAGCAGAAAAACAAGAATGTTACTTAGCATTAGGATGTAAATGTCAAGAGAATCAGTTAAGGCAGTTCCAGGTAATGCAGAATATTCGGGTGGAGCTGGGATGTGGGAGGGCTGATGCTTCCCTGACAAGCTTGTAGAAGGATCTGGCTCTTAAATTGATGTGGGATCTGGCTCTTAAAATGATGTGTATGCATGTGTTTGACCAAAAAAAAAAAAAAAAACCATAAAAACTAAAGGAATAATGAAAAGTACAAGGAGTCTGAGCTAGCAATTCAAATACAAATACCCCACAAAGAGGGTGGGAAGTGCTTGGTGCTGCAGCAATAAAAGCTGTGGGGATGGAAATGGTGAAATGTCATGTTTTGACAAATCAGCAAAGGTTAAAAACTCTGATAGTTCCCAGAGCAGCAGGCACCTTCTCAAACTAATTCTGAAAATGTAATGGGCAAAAAAGTTTTCAGAGGGTAATTTGGCCTCATGCTCCTGCCTCCTGATAGAGCCACTTGTTTGCATAAAGAGCAGCAAGACACTAGACAGAATTGTGCTGGGGGTTGGGGGGGGAGGGAGTGAGCGCGCACAGAAAGCACCTAACAAAGGCCACCCAGCTTTTGTACCTGTCTGCAGATGGACACGCATAGACCAATGGTTAATTATAGACACTAGCTAGACTCTTTTGTTACCATTAAAAAAAAAAAAAGATGATAAATTTCTGAATGGCATGGGGCAGGGTTTAGGATACACAGGCAGATGAAAAAAATAGCAATGATAACAATTAAACACACACACACACACACACACACACACACACACACACACACACACACGTGCGTGGACGGGTATATTTATAGGAATCAACCAGAAACCAAACATTATTACCCAAATGTCGGCTGTGGTCGTCTTTGAGTGACTATAAAAATTCTGCCCACCCCAGCACTTCCCATGCTTTCCCATTGAACAGAAACTTCTTTTATTAATAAGAAAGCATGACTTTCTTAAAGATCACATGACAAAGGTGACTTCTGAGGATAGCTCCACTTGCTCTTGCTTTTGTAGTACAAAAAAAAATTTCAACTCCCTGAAGACCAGGCTAGCTGGCAACTCGAAATTCTCCCGCCTCAGTCTCACCAGAGGCACACCATGACACCTGGCTTGTCTGGCCATTCCTGCCCTCTACTCAAAGAGGCCACTGCCAGAAGTAGCGAATGCTACTGGCCTCCCCACAGGCTGCATCAACACCTCAGCTCAGTTGAAAAGCTCATCTTTCAATGCTTACACTCCAAGCACCCACCCAACTAAGTCGAGCCTCGTCCCAGACACACAGCATTGAGAGTAACAGAAAAAGGGGAACTCACCCAGTAAGACAGGCACTATAGCGCTGCCATTTTTCTTTACAGGAAGCTGGATCAGGTAACCAAGTCTCTGAAGGTCCTGTGTCAGGGAACCTTCCAAGACAAAGTGGGCAAGTCACTGAACAACATCCAGCAGAGCAGGTTCCCAAACCTGTCTGCTCGGTAGACCCAGAGAAACCCTTTATATTCTGAGAGAGGGGACTTTAGGAATGGGGAGCTGGGTCAGGCCCTATCCTCCAGCTTGTCTTTTGCAGTGTAAAAGATGGCTCAAAGGCTAACTCAGGAAGAGGAGACAGGAGGTACAAATGGGAATGCTGAGCCTTCCTGTGCCAGGAGGTTGGAGCACAACCTGATACCTGTCTCCACACAGCCAAGTTCTCAAGAAGAGGATGAAAGAAGACACAGCCCCAAGAGAAGCCAGAAGTCTTGCACTGAAAAGGCATCTAAGCAAGGGTGCCAGGCAGGCCTGGGAGGCTGGGAAGGAAGAAAGTATGCACCAAAGTGTAGGCCAGGAAAACAAATCTTGTCTGCCTCCAACACTAAAATGATAATGGAGAACTGATGTCACCATGGTGACCCTTTTACAGATGGGAAAACTGAGGCCAGGCTACACAATGGCAAGCCTCAGATCATGTCACAGATGGAGGAAAGAAAGAAATGGCTCCCTTTATTAAGGTCAAAGAAACACTTGGGAGGCGGGTGGATGGAGTTGGGCCCGAGAGGCCAGCCTGTTCCCCTCCATCTGGAGATAGAAACTTCTTACATGAGCACACCCAGGTGGGCCTTGAAGGCTCGGAAGAGATGAGAAAGCACCCCATCTGTCTGGTAAAATGGGGAACTCAGGCTTGCTTCCAGCAGTCTGCCAGACAGAGCGAGCATGCCTAAGCAGCATGAAGCAGGCTCACCACAGCACAGCACACACCTGAGACTTCTGCACAACAACAAAACGAAACCAATTTCTATCTTCCAGATGAGTTCTAGTACTGCTACCAGGATACACAAGGGTACCTTCCTGAATGACGAAAGAAAACACCGCCGGACCTCCTAATCATTCCTGCCTGTGGAATAGTGAGGCTGTGGGGGCACAGTTCACACGAGTCTCACTGCAAACAGCATCCAGCCTGGGCCAGAACTCTATACCCATCCATGCCCAAACTCTGCTTAATAATTTCAGGACCAAACTCCTACTAGCTAGGGGAGGACTGAGACTTGCCAACATCCTGAAAACAAAACTATGAGAGGGGACCAAACTCTTTCCAGTACCACCAGAAAAGCAAAACTAAACCACAAGGTTGGCCTTGCAAGTTGTCTATGGGCTCAGTGACAGGAGGACTTGTATCCAGCTTTTGGGAGGAGGTCACAGCATATACACTCTCCTAATTTCCAAGACAAACTCAGCTCTGGGCTGTGACCATGGGGTTTCAAATTTTGAAAGAGACCTTTTGCAAAATAATTGGTTCCAAGCCCTAGTCTAATTGCCTACATCCTGTCCAAACTTCATGGGGAGAGAATTTTATTTAAGTAGGGAATAAAACTCATGCCAGGCAATTTCAAGGATAAGGGTTACATATCTCCTAACAAGGCACAGGCAAAAAAAGCAGGGTAGAGCTGGAAGGTCCCAGCAGTGAGCAGGGACCATCTCTGCTTCGGGGATACCGGACCTGAGCCAAACACATACTCTGAATGTAGGATGGACATACAAGTGTGTGTGTGTTGGCCCTCATTCATCTGTACCTTCCCCAGCAATTTCCATGTTCAAATTTTTTTTTACCAACTTCTTCTGCCTGGCCATCAAGACCAAGCATCTCATCCATGGATAGCAGGGGCTACTTGAAGTACTATCAGTCACACAAAGCCAAAGTGGAATATCTGAATGTGTCAAATTCAAGGCTAAGTAAAAGCAAGAATATGGGTGATGCATCTCAGGACAAGAGGATCTGGGAGCAGTCTTGCTGCTAGTGACGGTGGCCTGACGTGACAGATGGTGCTGATGGTGATGTTGTTATTGTTGGAGGTGTCATGGTTTGTGGTTGGGGGTGGTGATAGTACTGATAGTGCTGCTGGTGATTATATTACGGTAGCTGTGATTATTGTGATCGTTTGTATGGGCGGTACCTCTGTTCTTGCAGTTAAGAGTAGTGGTCATGGTGGTAGTGGCGGTTATACTCATGATGGTAGTGACAGTGCTATGGAAGGTGATGGCGTTGGTGGTAGCGCTGATGGTCATGAAGGTTGTAGTGGTGGTGGTGGTGATGGCCATGCTCATGGAGGTGATCGTGGGAGTGATAATGGTGTTGGTGATTGATAATGGCAGAATAGTAACGCTAGGAGAAACTATGGCTTCTTTGATGCTGGTGAATGCTGTAAGAATGGTTGCTTTGCTTAGCAACAAATTCTGGGCAATGAGGGGGAACTTAACTCTCATCTCTTCTACGTATGTATGAAAAAGCTTTAGAGTCTAGCCAACAGTTCTCGCTGCTTACCAAGCCTCAACACCCAAGAGTCACTGCCACAAACACAGTCTGAGATCTTCTCCTAGAGGTCTAAAGCATGCTCAGATGGTGAACAATCCAGATGAAATGAATCAAAACTTGAGAGTCAGGAAAGGGAGAAATTACCTGATTTGGTGTGAAGAGGGTGGATGGTCGGAACTGAGATGAATCCTCATGGCTGAACCATATCCCATATCATCACTCAGTCGAAGGGAGGACGGAGAACGAGGAAGGAGGGATAGAATATGTGGTCAGGAACTACCACAGCAAGAAAGAACAGACAGTGTCAGGCATATGGTGTTGCTAGACATAACCTCTATGTGAAGAGAGAAGGGAAGGAGGAAGGGACCATGGATGGTGGATCTTAGGCAAGTACCCCATAGACAATAAAGTGATGCCAAGATGCTTTTGAAACCTTCTGTTCTCTGGTGGAAGGGCATGCAGTGCTTTGTCTGGGCAGGCTCACCTTATGTGCTATCCCTCATAGAACTTGGTTGACTTCTCCAATCTTTTAGATATAACCAGATTCAGAAAAACTGAATCAGAATGAATTCAGAAAACCACTGAACTGACCAAGTAAGTATAACCACAATGGGTGGAGAGGGGACAGAACAGTAATTTTTAGTTTTTTAAGGGTATCTCCTCTCCTAGGTGTGATACTGCACACAAGAAAACCATGACTATCCTACGATAAACTCCCAAGGAACGCACAAATCCTTCGGGAAAGTAGCGTTGTCCCGTAGCTGAGGAATACTGTGGGCCCAGTGCTTCTCATTAAACTCAAAGTCCTATGATTAGAAGTCAAAGGAATTTGATTTGCCTGGAAAGGCAAGGCATGCGCCCACTCAGCAGAGGCATAAAAACAAGCCTAGGTTATTTTTGATCTCTCATTTTGGCAGAGGCTAGGCTAGCTTTCGGGAAGACCCAGGGCTTCCATTCTGTCATGCCAAGCCAGAGTTACCCAAGGATGGGCCAGTGTCCCGGGCAGTAAGAAGTGCCAGTATCGTGTCTCATTATCTGGCATGGGAAGCCTGGCCCTGGCAAGATTCTGGTCTTGCAGAGAGGATGCCACGGACCATCTGACACATAGTGCACTCCTCCAAAGAGCAGCCACCAGGCTGTACTGGTTCCACAAAAGCACATGTATTTTTAGTCATTTGCTCATTCATTCAGCAATAATTTACTGGGTGCCTACCAGGCTCAAGGCTGGGCAGGGGGTGGGGATAAAGAGAAGAATTTGACCCAGTTCCTGGCCCTCCAGGCTCTTTAGTTTAGTGCTGACATGTAAACAAACGCCCATGATAGAGAAAGTAGGGAGCTCTGGCTCAAGTATTTACAACTGGTGTGGAGCTGGGCGTGGCCACTCTCCTTGGAACAGAGAAGGAGTAGCTGTGAGTTCATTCACTGCCTCACGCCCAGGCAGCTGACTCACTCATTCATGTATCAACTCATTCACTAGTTCAGCCACTCATTCGCCAGTACACAACTTACTCTTTAATTGCATACTTGCTGATGGATTTGCTACCTAATCAATTCTTGTATTCATTAATTATGTGATGTTCATTCATCCACCTATTGGCCCTCCATTCACTTATTCATTTATCATTTCTTTCAGTTACACAATTATTATGTAGTTGTAATAGTGATTTTCTTTCTTTTATTTTTCCATTCCATCACACACCCTTGAGTAGGTAATTCATTCATGCATTCATTCATTCATCTAGCCAACAGTGACTTCTCTCATTAACAGACCCAAATGCTGACTCATTACTTCCTTTATTAGAAAGGAAGATCTACTTGTCCATCCATTCATAAACCCATTCAGGAATTCACGGAATGGCCGATGCACTCAAGAATGCACATTTACTTCTCCCAGGCTGACCCACTAGTGTGTTTGTCTTTCATTCACTCATTCATCCATTCACAAGCTTCATCTTTTATCACTCACTTTTGCCATGCTGGCCTGCTTACTCTTGCACCCACTCATAGACTCGCCCTGCACTCCTGTGCTTTGTAATGTAGTCATTAGTGCGTTATTGATTGACCTGCACTGGACACTGACCTCCATCTTTTCATAACTTCATTCCTTCATTTCTCCTCAAAGGATCTTAAGTTCAGGCATTGTTCTATTTATTCCTATTTTTGGTCATCGTTCATCCCCTGACTCACTCAACAAATATTGCATGTGCTTCTGGCAGTAAGTTGAAGTTGTGAAAGACCTCACAGCGTAGCAATGCCACGTCTCATAAAGAATCCAAAACTTAAAACTGAGCAGAGAACGCCAACTTCCTATTTCTGAGCCACACATACACTTGGCCTGTTACATGGTTTATAAATTGGTATTATCTAATCCTGTAGAATTACAGGGTCAGGCTCCTATATGGACTCCATATTTGACACAAGATCTGACGAGGAGGGAAGGGAATAGCTACTAGCAGAAATGAATAATTTTATATCAAATATTCTACTTTTCTCAGATACTGAGAACCAAAAAAATAAAACTCATGGAATTGAGCTGACTAACCAAGCTGCAAACAGGTAAGAATTTGTGCCCAAGCTAGGCAACGAGAACTCAGATAAGGGCCAGAGGGAGCATAAACACACCTTCTCAGCATATACAATGTGGCCATGTGCACCTCGCTCTACGAAAACCAACACAGGAGGCACTAAGTTCCTTCTGTAGGTATCAATGACTAAGAACTACTTATCGCAAACTATTTAAATTTTTGACCCATACCTGGTCTATTTTCAATTTACTTTTTAAAAGATTGGTTTAACAAACAATGATAAGGACAGTTGTGTGAACTCATCAAAGTACAAAATAAATGAAAAAGAGTGAGTATTTAATGTGGTTTTCGGGAGGGCTCCTTATACACAAAAGCAACAGATTAAATCTTTTTTGTTTAAATGGATTTAAGAGAAAAAAAATGAGTTGATCATAAATCTTAATTTTCATGGCCAGTGTTCTCATGGGGATAATCTCCATCATTTAAATTTTCTGGGCATGGATTTTTCCTGATTAATTTAGTGACTCATTTTCAAAAATTAAATTAAATCAACAGAAAAGATTTTACAGCCAAACACAACATGAGGAGTTGGTTTTCTACATTTGTCTAAAGACTCCTTCAGTGGAGCACAATACATGACCCTAGTCAAAACAAATCTTCTTTTATGGTACAATTCCAGGATGGCTGCTATGAGAGCCCTTTCTTCTATATCCCTTTCTGAAGAAGAACATGCCTTTGCCTGCACTAGTGTGTCTGTGATCTCAGTTCGAGAAGGAAGTCAAACCCTATAGTGTAAGGTAGCATTTATGCAAACAGACTGACTGTGGCTTCTCAGGACCCCCTGAGCAATAAAACATATGTAGTTGTCTTTGACTATTTCACACATAATGTCAATTTCAAATAGACAGGGATCACCATAATAGAAAGAAAAAGCAGGAAACTTGGTCTCTTACTCACTGAGATCTATACTGCCCCAGCCATATGGTGAGTGTTGCGACCTTCATTCTGAAGAATCCACGATGAACGAAGCAGTGTGCATACGCTGTACTGAGTGCGAAGTAATACAAAGAAACAAGAGCCAGTTCAGCACCAATTGTCATGCTGTACACATTTGTTTGATTAACCCTCCCCTACTTGCTTAACTTTTTTTTTCCCATAATGAATTAAATACTAAGGAACCCTTAGCATTTCTACTCAAATGGACCAAGACATTTCAGAACTGAATTACTACTTCTTGCTTTAAAATTGGTCCACATACTGGGCTCATTTTCCCTTCTCTTGCATATCTTTATTGACTGAGACATTTATTCAGCCTCTGAGCAAACTCAATGTCTACGAGCCCTCAGGAACTCCACAGGTAGATTTTTCAACATTCAACAGGTAGATTTCACGTATGCTCACTGACTCTTTCATGCGATGGACCTCAGCTGTTTAACATGATCATGGATTCCCCCTCAGATGCATTCAACTCTCATCATCAGCCCATACGCATGTAGGTCCATGCCTTCGCTGCGAGCAAGCATGCTCCCAGACAGCATGGCCATGAGTCTAAGTCCCTAAGCAGCAGGTGTTCCATTCAATTGTTGAAAATTAAGGAAAGACCTGTTTTGTTCCTGTACCTCATTTGTATTAGACTGGGTTCTGGGAAGATTAGCATCATCACAGATAACCAGTTGTCTTCTGTGAAGAACCCATAGAAACTGTGAGCTAATGGCATACACTGGGAACTTTATGCTTACATTCCATGATATTCTCTCTCTGCAGAGGGCAAAGGCCTTCATGTTTAATTTTGATCAGCTTCCTGCAGAACAGAAAGAGGACATTTTCATACGATAATGCCTAGATGCAGGGATGGATTGATGTAAAAACAGTATGCATATAAGAAAATTAAAAATTTAAAGACATTAAAATATCAAAAATTAATAGAGAATTTTAAACTAAAAGAGGGAAAAAATAGATAAAACTGTAACTTATTTAAAGAAATGCTATTACCTCCCCATGTTTTTTTTTCTCACTAGATATTGATTTTTATCCTTGTTTTATGATGATAAACTCACTATTTTCACACATGTAAGACACTGGCAAGGATAATACAGCCATAGGCATGTTGCTGATTGACAAGGTGGCAGAGACTTTGTAACTTTGGGATGGTGTCTAGTGAGCACTTTGGGGTCATTCCTGATAATGATGGGGTATTTGGCATGATACAATGAGTTCTGAACTCAAAATGAACCCAGAGTAATATGCACACCTAGCCACCAGTAACTACTGATCCCTTGAAACAGTGAAAGCCTGTTGGTCCATTTATTATCCCTTCACACACTACCAGTGTTCTTTCAGTGAAACATGAGCTAGGAGTTGGAGTGTGGCTTCCTCTGTCATATTTATCTCTTTCATTCTATTCACTGATTCTCATGAGCACATTTCTAGTCAACCCAGGATCCATGCATAATTCCTAAGACCCTTCTACAGATTTTCTCCCCTGAAAGAACAACTAGATTCCTGCTATGTTGGAAGTTCCTGTTCCAGATACTCTTTGTAGTTTATAATTCCTAAATTACCAGAACCAGCATCATGAGCTCAGGCTGTTCCTTGTATTCTTGGTTCATGTCTTCAGGGGTTTATTGAACATGTGCCTGTACTGATGATCATCTACTATAAATAGTCACATGAGAATCACAAAAACTTGTGATCCTTGGATAGCTTTAATATCCTTCTGCATAATTATTCTCATAACAATAGCTCTACTCTGAATTAACTTCACTGCTATATGCATGCACAAATCAATGTAAAATGGTTTATATTAAGCCCATTTTTACAAGTAGGTCAGAATGTCTTCTAAATGATTGTCAGTCACACTTTAAGGACATAATTTTATGTGAATGGCTTTTTACAAACAACATCAAGACCACAATCTCAACTGACACTATTCACAGGGCTCTCTACACTCATAACATACAGATCCACCCACAAATCTGACCAAAGAGAAAAGTGTCAGCACAATTCTGTTCTTTCAGGAATACAGAGCAAAGGAGATCATTACCAAGAGTGAGACCTTATTTGCATTGGTCTCTGTATTCGATCTTTGATTAGTCAGTCATTTAGGCAATTTGGCATGTCTTTTATTTGATTTCTCTTGTGTAAACAAACAGGATCAGTTGTGCCACTGAAACAGACTATGTCATTGGACTTCTACCTTGCAGACAGCTGTGGTTTTAGTGCATAGAAATGTCTTCTTGCCAAGCAAAATATTGCTATAGTTGAATATGATTTATTCCTACTCATTAATAACTATATATTTGGTTACTGATTCTTTCCTTGAACTGCTTGTAGTATTAGGTTCAAAAGCATTTTAACAAAAGCAAAACCAAAACTCTCATATTTTGCTAACCCCTGTCTCCAATACAACTTTAGGGGTGGTGGTGGTTTATCCCTTCTATGGTGGACCAAAGCTCCAGATGCACACAAATTCATCTTTCAGATGACACAGGGAGTCGTAATGAACCAGGTGAACACTGGTCTCTTTACATTATTACCCTGTTTAGTTATTAACTCATTAATTTACTATTGGTAACTTTTAAGTAGTATGGATCACAGAAACCCAAGAGGTCTGTGATTGGATAATTGCCTTTGGTCTTGCTATAATCAGCCATAGGCTTATTTGCAAATTCTGTCTGACCACCATAGAGCTCATCTTTCCATGTATGTGACAGTATATATATGAATATGAATGCTTCATGTACATCACATATTAGAAACTGGACTGCACATGGTGTTCTGCCATTAAATAATGACATAGAATACTATCATGATAGATACCATATTTTAATACAGCATTAAAAACTATACAAAGACTAGAGTGTTGTCTAATACTTAACCTTGGACTCTCCTCGCCATTGGTCTCTTCACAGGGTCGCCATTAGTCTACTCTAAGGGTCACCATTAGTCTCTTCACAGGGTCACCATTAGTCTCTTCACAGGGTCACCATTAGTCTACTCTAAGGATCACCATTAGTCTCTTCACAGGGTCGTCATTAGTCTACTCTAAGGGTCAAAGAACAGGAAGCATGACAAAGAAACTGCTGTCTTTCCTGTCTCCTGAGTATTGCCTTCACCTTTTTAATAACAATCATTAATTGAAAGAGTACTCACTCTATTTTTCTTAAAAGAAAAATGAAAAATTTTGAACTTCTTAGCACAGGAGTAGAAAAGTTTGATAATTTATACAGTAACAATTCATAGCCAAACAAGTATCAGCACATACTCATTTCAATATCTACTGAGGGTGTTTTTGCTTTATAATGTATATTTATTTTGCCATCACCTAATTTATATTTTTTGTTTATTTGTTTGCTACTTCTCACAATGGTCCAATTATAAAAGTATAATAAAATGCATAGAAACAAATTCTAAAATGCAATATGTTCTAGTCCCTGAGGACTTATCAAGGGGATCATATGAAACAAAGAATGCACTGCTCATCTTTGGGGTTGGACCTGAGAATTCCACATATGCATTCATTCATGATGGCCACACCACCAGAGTCATCACTGATCAAAATCTAGTCTTTATCCCACTGTCTGTTGAGTGAGTTATCATATCCCTACTAACGTCAGATCCACAAAGAACATAAGATGAAGAGACCTTATACATACTCTTAATTTGCATCCAGGGCTACTACAACATTGGTTTGTCTAATTATCAATTACGTTTTACATGCATGTCTTATTAATAGAGCACTTTGTATAAGCTCCTTAATACCCACTGGCATAATGCTAGCCATGTTAGGTATACAATATACCTTGTAATAGTACAATGATTATCCTAAGCAAACCACACAAACCAAGATAAGAATGGTGGCTTCAACTCACATTCAGCATGTGCTTCTTCTTGGGAAAGTGCAGAGCCCATGACCATGACAGAGTCTTCAATCACATCATTCCTTCACTTGGAGACAAACATCACACTGAATGTGAGAGAAGTAAGACATGCTGACTCTTCATTCTAGCCTTAAGCTTTTTGACGCAGGAAATCACTAGTTTTATAAGAAGATAAATGAATAACTTCAAATGGGCTCCTCTAAAAATTTGATCACTCTATTAATAACACTGTCTACACCTGAGCCACAGAGGCAAGAGGGGCAGCTTTCTCTTTACATTTTACTTTTACTGTAAATTTTAGGTTCTCTTACATCATACATTTTTAATAAATGAACAATGCCTAACAATAGTCACTGTTTTTGTTTATATGTTTAATTATTCACATATTGAACAATCATAAAAATGTATATCCACAAACACCAAAAACAACTCTACTGTATTTTTTGTACTACATGTCTGGTGTGTAGGTATGTCATCACTTCTAAAACTGACAATGGGCGATGCGACCTTTGGAATGGCCCTCAGAGTATGTAAATAAGTTCATTGTACATAATCATATTCTATCAGCAGTAGTCATTGATGCCAGGTTGACTATCTACTTCATTGATTTATACTTCGCCTATTCAGAGGCACTGATAGCACAGAAATAAGTGTAAAGTCCCATGATTCATAAAATGCCAAGAACATACTTGATATTCCTAATCTATATTGAGGGCATTCTTAATACTGATAGTAATTGATTCAGGTTTTCATAAATGTATAATCAATAGAAAACTCAATATCCATTAATAATCAATAATGGGATACAGTTGGTCTTCACTAGTCATGTGAATATTCTGCTTGTCTGTGTCACTGTGGAGCTCTGGCTGTTTTGGAATTTGTTTTTCAGCTCAGCCTGGCTTTGAACTCAGAGATCTACCTCTAGAGGCCTCTGTTTATAAAGGGCTGGGACTAAAGATGTGAACCACCTATCAGCATGAGTATTCTTAAGCAAATCATTCAAAGCAGAATTTTGAATATTTTTGTGAATTTAAGCAAAATCATTCAGAATCAGTGCAGCAGAAACAAAGCTCCCTCCGCTAGTTATGGAGGATGCTCCATCACACAGTGTGTCCATTCTGGGGACTACTGAGCAGAGAAGATAATAAAATCAAGACTTTCCCTGTAATGGCCTTCACTTCTCACCTACCACTAGCCACTAGGCCCATCAGTTTTGGAGTGTATTTAATGTTTTGATTACTTAAAAACATGGCATTTTCAAACTCACTCATAATGTCAACATTGTAATTTACATTGTCCATGTCATCATTGGCAAAAAAAAAAAATTCTGTACATACTAATCAATTTCTTGTCTCAGAAAATGCTTCACCCATTTCATTTTCACTTATTTGTAAGACTGATGGCTCGATTCTTACATCGATACAATTATAAGACAAAATGGAATTTATAACAAGGGGGGATGAAAAGATTATATGGTCCTGTAGTGTTTCTACAGGAACACTTGAATGGATTATATTACTTCTTTAGTAGATCTCAAAGTTCCAAACATGGAGTCATCCATGGTCATTATCAATCATGGCTGTTCCTTTCTGCAATTCTGGCTTCTGCTAATCTGTATGGAAGTGTTCTAATCTTAACTAACCATCATTAATGTTTTATAAATAATGTGACAACTTCCATTCTTGTCTCTTGCTCTCACTGGTATAGAGCACTCATCCTCAATGCCACGTTCTATTTTTCAGTCACACATTCAGTTTGCTAAGCAAACCAGCAAACCTGAAGAAAGAGTCCAAACCATTACTCACAGTGGTCTGCCCAGCACCACCTATGACATCAGCAGAGTTCCTAGCCCATGGAGGCCAGTCAGCAAAGACCTAAGGAATACAAAGCAGAAACAAGAAAGGCAAACTTAGCACATTGCTATTGACCTCTGATAATGATCTTCACTTACTTAGCCCTACTAGTCCTTTAGACACAGAGAGTATCTATTTAATTATCTCTTAAATAAATAATGGCCAGTTTAGCAATGATTCAGATACTCAAATAGTTATGCTTTATGTTGTAACTTTCATCATTGGCAGATATGCAGAATCCTATTTGAGCTAAAAAGTATTCCTTGTTCATCATATATTTGTATAATTGGACTCTATTGATTCTTGCACTCATCCAACTATGGACCAGAGTCAACTGCCCTCTATTGTTGATACCTGGTTTTTATAATAGAGCTCAGACACTTAGTCACTATTTGTAGCTCACACGTGCCATGAATGCTCATCATCAATCCAAGCCTGGCCTTATTTTTCTCTCTCATGTCTATATTGTGAACATAAATGTGTATTATTCAATAACTACCCTCCTTTTAACATGCAAGTATAATCTAATATACTACGTTATACTAACTGCATATATTAATAATTTATTACCCTAAACCTAGTGTGAATATATGTCACCTCTTAGTAACATAGGAACTAACCTTCCACAAACCATCAAAACTAGGAGAAGTTTGGCAGATCTCACATCATCATCACACGCAACTGATGGGCGGGAAGCCTCTGAAGGTGGCTACCTTAGGAAATTCCATTCTAAGGAAGACAGAGCAAAGCAAAGGACAAAAGAATGATACCTCTGCTATCAATCGTCATGTATCCACTTATTTTCTCTGTTAAATCTTGGTGTTTCAGACGCGTAGTCATCATGTATGATTCAAATGCCACCGGTGGTCATCATCAACCAAGATTAGTTCTCCTTTTCTTCAATTATTTTACTATCCCTATTAATTACTATGACTAGAAATCCCCACCCCCACAAAAAATTAAATATGTGTCTAGTAATTTCTAATTTGTACATGGAATTTCAGTAATTATGTCCATCATGTAACTATTCACACTAGTTAACATAGTTGAATGACAAATGGACAATTATATGTGGTCCCCCTATCAACCATTGGTATTCAAATGGTCATCACTAACTACACTATACACTGTTTAAACACTATCTTAAAACACTCAAACCAAGACAAGGAGAAAGCTGTAACTCACGCTGGTCTTGTTGGCCTCCTCAATGTAGTGCAAATGGAGCCCTTGACACTTGGATGATTCTCTAATCTCACGGTCCACCTTGAGTATAGAGAAGAGAAAGGAAGAAAAGAGAAGAGGAAGGGAGGGAAGAGGAGAGGAGAAGAGAGGAGGGGATGGGAGGGGAGGGGAGAGGAGAGGGGAAGAGAGGAGAGAATAATAAAATCCTTACAGAGAAGGCAGCAAAGGAGAGAGCACTAGAACTCGTATCTGTCCCAGGCTCTACACAGATAGACAAACATGTCAGTACATATGAGAACATCAGTTTTGAGGAAAATAGACAAACAAAATTTTGCTTGAAAAAACATGTATGCTTTCTCTTTGATGATTATTTGTCATCTGAGTCATTCATGCGAGCTACCATAATTTAAAAATATTTACACTATTGTCTTCTAAAATGAGTATCTTCAAACTTGCTGCAAAGCAAGAAATAGTATTTGGTATTGATACTGTTTCCTCCATACACAAAAGGGGTTGGATGCTACTTGCTTCTCTTTGGATTCCATATTTGTAGTGTACTAAGGGGATTCTTTTTGCCTTGATACTCATGTTCCTAAGTGAATAGAGTTTCACTCATTTATCTTCATTGTTTTCTATACTTATTGACTATTCAAGAATAGTCAATACTAGTATGAAACTGGTGAAGCCAGAGAACAGATCTGCTGCAGGAAGAACCCAGAGACCAATGTACAACATCCTGGATTCATACTACCCATGCTCACCATCAATCCACCGTACCTCACTTCAATTTTTATGTTCTTGATTGAATCACTAATTCACTAATAAAAACAGAAAGTCTATTTATTCCTCCAAGCACTGAAACAGACTGAAAGCCACTACTCTATAAAGAAGCAGTTTACCTCAATCTGTCTCCTTCAATGAGCAGCCTATGTTCATCAAACATGACCACCTCAATGTCCTATTTCAATTTAAGTCCATAGGTGTCAGGGGTTACATTTGGCTTAATGCAACCCTAGTTAAAATATATTTTCATTGAATATATTTATTTGTGTTTTTGAGCATGCATTCCAAGAGCATGTGCATGGAATATCTAGGAATCTGTCCTCTTTCTGCCTCAGCAACTCTCGATTATATACTATTCAATAATGAAGTAAGCAAGCTTTCAACAGACCACATAAAAAGCAGGGATAGGAACTAGTACTCACACTGCCTGAAGCTCAATTCAGAGATGCAAATGTTCCACTGCTGACCACAGAAAATGCAGAAATCACCCCAGGAGCACAGGTTCTGAGGAGTACAGAACAGAGCACAAAAGAAAAACATGCCACTGTCCTTCAAGGATCTCTGTTACCCACCTATCTTTTGGGTTGGACCTCTGAGCTTCAGACAAGTGTTATTCGTCATCTCTCTCATACCTTGGTAACTATCATCATTGGTCCAGAAATGGCTTGACCTTTCCTCATTCTCATAGACACTGTTTACTGACTAAGCCAATAACGCACTAGCAATGCTTGTGGAACACAAATATTCAACAGGAGAGCAGCTCTCTGATACATTCAGATTACTGTCCACAGCAATATGAACACATGTGCTATCAACCATGCTCAGACATCATATTTATTCAGTACACAAGCCCATCTTCACCACAATTAACAATGTGGGAGTGGACTATAGGATTCTATTTCATGCTTTGTAAAAATATAGACATACTAACCAAAATATAGACAAAATGTTTGGCTTTTATCCATGTTTACCTTGATGAAGTCATTAAAAATAGGAAAATCTGTAATCAGCCCAACAAGGTCCTGTGTGGGGAACAAGAAACGAAACAAAACAAAAAAAGCAGTTGATAAATGACTTTTAAAAGCAGACAGAATAGCAATGTTTTTCAGCTTTGACTTACAGAGTGATATCTCTAATTCGTAACTATATAATGAGTAATTCGTTATTCTCTAGGACATAAACCTTGCTATAAAATATAATGTTTGCATTATTATTAATAAAAGAATAAAGACTAAGGAATTGCCCCATACAGACCTGACTTGGGACAGGGTGGGAGGGATTTATAAAGAATGTTGTCCTCAAATCTATTTCCCCTCCAACTTTCCCCAGTGGCAGATGTGTTGATTCATATGAAGTATTGATTCTAATGTTTGAGGAGCACAAACTACTATAGAATGTATAGTATGTATAGAATGTATGGTGTAAAAGATTCATGAATGAGATATGACCCTGAAAAGATGTTGCACTTTTTCAATATTGTCATGGACAGTCTAAGCTGTGTACAGTAATATGTGACTATGGCTTGAAATTTAGAAGAAACTAATGATTATTAATATGAATTTGAATATTAATACAAAATATAATATACATTTAAGTAGAGATATGCTAAAGATGATTTTAACATATATAACATAAATTTACTGAGAAAAAAACAACAAAATGGAGATGTTAAGCTTAATACAAAATAGGAAAGGAAATGAAAAACTATGTGGAAGCTGAACTGTGTTTGGTTTCAATTTTGAACTTAAAACTATTGCTATATGATTAATCTTACAAATGCCACTTAGAAAGAACTACGTAATATGACCATGAGGTTTTGCCATGATCAGCCCGAAATGTAAAACTACAGTGAATACCAGTTATAGCAGTGTTGAAGTGACGTCAGAGGAAGTCTCTACAACAGGAAACTTCTGCGATGATATCAATCCATCAGCCACTGTGGAAAATGAAAAGCAGAAAACAAAAAAGAAAGAAAGACAAAATGAGAAGTCCTGCTAGTAGGGAAAAACTCTGACAATTCCTGACACTCACCGGAGAAAGTCATTCTATGAAACTGGCCACACTGCGCCCTTAGTGTAAGTGTTACGCGGAATCTTGTCAATGACAGCCCACGTACTACTGAAATACACTTTACTGATTTGGCTTCACAATCGACGGGTATGTAAATTTTACAACTACTAACAAATACCTGTCAAGACCTTGAACCAGACTCCACATGAAACAATATGCTGATTTGGGACACGCGGGGACGGGGTGGTGGCTCTCCATCAACCAGGTCAGCCTTCCTGATAAATGCAAGGAGAAAAGGGACAGACACTGTTGAGACTGTGGGTCACGCCACTCCCTCCACAGTGAGGTGAGGTAACCTAGGCTGATGGGCTTTGTCTGAGCTGTTCCTGTACTTTTTCTTCCCAAAAAAGACTAATTTCTTGGCATTTGAAAGGAAAAAGAGCTGGGACCCCTCTGTGCTATGGCATCCTGAATAAGGTCAGCATCTTAGCACACCGATCTCCCAAGAAGCCCCTTCAAGTTTCCAAGCTGTGAGTTCCCCAGGCAAGGTTATGGTTCTACACAATTTAACCCAACTTCATCTACCTGCCAGCGATGTTTGCTTGCTAAAGAAGAGCAGCCTAGATGAAGTTGCTATGTACCTGTCCTTAGATTTCTTTAGACATAACTGTCATCAAGAAAAACTCAGAAGCCACCAGTTCTCATCATTGTTCTGGGTTCCCCTCTCTCAGAATTGGCTCATTCCTTGGCAAGTGTGGCATCACACTGCCTGGTACTCAAGCTACCACTAAGTTAACACTGTCTATCTGTACTCTGCTTAACCATGATGCTCTGATTAAACCCCCATATCTACAAGCAGGTGCCCACAGGAGGATCAAAGCTAGAGCTGTCAAGTCACCATTGGCTCTAGACTGTTGTCATGGCATCCCAGGAACTGTCCATCACTGCAAACCTCTCCCAGCACTAGAGTCCCCTTCCTGGAGGGCAGAAGGCAGAAAAAGGAAAAGAAAAAGACTCAGTACCTAGGCTGCTCTAAAATTCCTGCATTTCAAGGGAGCTGTCTCATAGGCTTTCTCTATAAGAAAGTGGGTACAGCCTTCCCTCACATTCAAGTAGATTTTCAAGTCCAGTCTGACTCAATTCCATGGGAAGACCTCAAGCTGCCTTGATTCTGAGTAACATGATCAAAGAGTGCACCACAGGTCCTCAAGGGATAGGCATATGCCGATGGGCCTCCATCCACAGCTTAGTTCTTAGCAAGGCATCAGGATTGACCTCAGATTTCTGGATACTTGATGTTCATGCAGTATCACTCAAATGCCACCAGATCTCACCATCAGTCCTGGATGCCCCCCCCCCCCTGCCAACTGCACACCTTTATTTCTTAGTGGGTGCTGAGGATAAAGCTCTGATCACAGTGTACTAGAACATTCTGTGGGGCAGCCTATAAAGAGCAGCCATTAGAAAACCTGAGAAATCAAGACTATCTATTGCACTAAGGTTCTAAGTCTCTGAAGCTACTGCTGTAAGGCAAAGATACTCGCCCTCCACTACATACCTACAAGCTGGTGGCCAAGGGTCAAGGTGTCTCCTCGTAGTCAGCAGAGCTCTGAGATGTCACAGCGATGACAAAAGGTTGGTTCTACATCTCAGCAGGCTGGTAACATCTGTTGGGTCAGCTTTTCTGAAGTGTACAGGGCAGAGAAGGGATAGACACTGTTGAGACTCTGTGGGTCACCACCCAATGTCGTTGCCCAGTCAGGGAGCCAATGGTCTTAAGCTTTGCCTACTTTGCAACTGAAACTTTTCTTCCCAGGAGAGACTCATTTCTTGCCATTGGAGAGAAAAAAAAATGGTTGGACCAAGAAGAGGATATGGCGTCCTCGATAAGGTCAGTCCGTCATCTATCTCCCCCATCTATCCACATGCCTATGGAGTCTCCAAGCTGTGTTGTTCCCCAACAGGACCTAGGTCGGGGTCCTACCCGCTTTAAACTGACTCTGCTTCTCTGGAACCCATGTTTCCTTGTCTAATGGAAACTGATCAAGTTAAGGAGCAAAGTTGACAAAAATGATCCGGATTTCCCTGCTTTCAGGCTGTTAGCTAGTAACACAAGGCAAACAGCTGAAGTCGCTCTGTGCCCGACCTCAGATATCTGTTCTCATGGCTGTCATTGAGAAACAATCAGATGCCACCAGATCTCATCATAGGTCCTGGGTTGGGTTTCTGTCTCTTGAGTCTTCAGGAATGACTCACTCCTCGGTGACTGTGGTTCACTCGGGAGATCACAATGTAGGAGACTAGCCTGTGCTGTCCTGGAGCTTCATGCTGCCTAGTCCCCACACTAGCATGAAGTTACCACCCTCCTTCCATAGTCTGCTTCAACCACCCATCTTAACATGAGGCCCTCCATACCTATAAGCAGGTGCAACACAGGAGGATCAGAGCTGGAGCTGTCAAGTCACCATTGGCTCGGGACTGTTGTCAAGGCACCTAGCAACTGTCCATCACTGCAAACTTCTCCCATCACTTGGGTCAGCTCTCTGGATGTTAGAAGGCAGAGAAAGGAATAGAAATATTGAGGCTTGCTCTCAAGAATGGCCCAGGATTCCTAGATTTCAAAGGTGCTGTCTTGTAAGCTTTCTCTCATAGGGAGTGGATGTGGCTTTCCCTCACATTAAAGTAGATTTTCAAGTACCCTCTGACCCAATTCCATGGGCAGACCTCAAGCTGCCCCAGCCTTGATTCTGAGTGAATGGCCAAAGAGCACTCAAGCCCTCGACTCCCACCACAGGTCCTCAAGGGACAGGCCTATGGGCCTCCATCCACAGCTTAGTTCTTAGCAAGGCATCGGGATTGACCTCAGATTTCTGGATAGTTGGCGTTCATGGAGTATCACTCAAATGCCACCAGATCTCACCATCAGTCCTGGATGGGGGCCTCTTCTCTCCCTAGCCAACTGCGGACCTTTATTTCTTAGTGAGTGTTGAGGGCAGAGCTCTGATTGTAGGGTACTAGAACATTCTGTGTGGCAGCCCCTGAAGAGCAGACATTAGGAACCCTGAGAAATTAAGACTAGCTACTGCACTCATAGTGTAACTCTCTGATGCTACTGCACTAATGCAGAAACACTCATCCTCCACAACATATACCTACAAGCTGGTGGCCAAGGAAGATCAAGATGTCGCCTCTCAGTCAGAACAGCTCTCAGACGTCACAGGGGGGACACAAAGTCAGGTCAAGAGACCAGAAAGCTGGTACCATCTGTCAGGTCAGCTTTTCAGAAGGTATAGGGCAGAGAAGGGAGAGACATTGTTGAGACTCTATGGGTCACCACCCCATTCCCTCCCCAGTTAGAGAACTTAAGCTTTGACTAGGCTGCACCTGTAATTTCTGATTCCAAAGCTGCCTAGTTTTTAGTCAACACCCGGGAAAAATTGCTGTCTGTCTTCTAGACTATGTCATCTGGCATGTGGTGAGCCTGTCATCCCCCTGTCTGTCCACATGATCATTGGAGTCCCAAGCTGTGCTGTTGCCCTACACAAGCACAGCTCATGGTCCCATCCACTTAACCGGACTTTCCCTATCTGTCAGCTACTTTTCCTAACCTAAACAACACCGGTCTGGTTCAAGAGGAAGACTGATTAGGGTGATCCTGTTCTCCCCTCACTTAGGCCAGAGGCTAGTACCAAAGGCAGCCCAGCTCTGTACCTGACCTCAGATATCTGTTCATGTCATCGAGAAACACTCAGACACCATCAGATCTCATCATCGGTCCTGAGTTGGGCTCCTTTCTCTTGAGACTACTGGAATAGCTCATTCCTTGGATACTGTGGTACACTCAGGAGACCACACTGTAGGAAACTACTCTGTGGTGGGACACGACATTGTCTTGTCCTCAAGCTAGCACTGAGTTAACTCTTT
>JADRCD010165007.1:0-24822 GCA_019843815.1 Montemys delectorum | reverse complement strand
GAGCTTGATTTTGGTATGGGTGTGGGTGTGGGAGTCCAGAAGCCAGTGCTCCATGGACGTAGAACAAAAAAAAAAAAAAAAAAAGTTTCCTATATATTAATTCTAGGAAATTAGAACCGTGTATTTGTGTGTGTGTGCATGTGCATGTGTGCATTCATGTACTTTCTGGATATTGGCATTATAGAAAACAAACAGTACAGAAGATAACAGTGGAGTACTCATTAACCTACTCCCTGCACTGTGCAGGCTTTCTGCTAGCCTTTGACTTATGCTGTCCTTCTATTCTCCCAGCAGTGAGGTATGCTAATCCCATTTTACAGATGAAGACACTGAAGCTCAGAATGGAAGTAATTTGCCCAAAGACACATAGCAAGTTCCGGCAGAGCAGGCGAGAGCTAAGCCTTGTTTTCTGTTCTCCATAGCTTGCCATAGAGAGATGCACCTTGGCACACCTCTGCCTGCTGCCCCACAACACACAGTGTACCAAGGCTTGATAATGAACTGGAGAGGGTAGGAGAAATGGTTGGGGGTGAGGAGTGAAAGGACCTGGGTTTAGTCTCCAGAACCCACATGGAGGCTCATAACCATCTGTCCTGGGGATCCAACGCTTGGACACCAGGCATGCACATTCATATACACAGGCAAAATACTCATAAAAATAAATATTTTCTTTAAAAAAAAAATAAGGTTTTAATCCCAACACTAGGGAGGTAGAGACAAGCAGATTTCTATGAGTCCCAGGTCAGCCTGGTTTCCATAGCGAGTACTAGGCCTGTCAAGGCTACATTGTGAAACTTTGTCTCAAAACAAAAACAACAAACAAGGAATAAAGTAGAGGGTAGACAAGATGGCTCAGCTGGTAATTGTACTTGTAGCCAAACTTGATGGCTTCAGTCCCATCTTTAAGAAACCCATGGTAGTAAGAGAAGTACTCTTTCATGCTGTGGCACACACATACCCACACAAACAAACAAATGGGATTTAGAAAAAAAAGGAAAAAAAAAACAGTAGGAGACCCTTCACAGCACCTTAGCTAGGAGAAAAAGCTGGGCTTGGCCACCACCCCTCAGGATGCCTGGCATTCTCTGTCTCCCTTAACACTCTAGGTGAGTGAGTTTTCTGCAGCTGAGTAGCTGGAATTCTCCAGATAGAGTAGGAGCCCCTCCCAAGAATGTCTGTTTGTCTTGTACACAAGTTCCAGTACAATAGCTAAGATCTTGGAACAGCCAGGCCATTCCGGATGTGGACCTCTCCCCAAAGCAGCCGGACAGAGAAGCAGGGGGGGGGGGGGGGGGGGGGAAATCTAAGAACAGGAAATATCAGTGGCAGGGGTAGTGTGGGCTTGATGTTTCAGGAACACAACCTCAAGCTGGGAGGAGCTGGGTGGGTGTAGGGACCAAAAGGGTGACCTCAGCCAAAGTGTGTTACTTTGATGTATAGACTTCCTGTCCTATACTGGTTCAACTTGAGCGTATACTCTCTTCTCTCTCTCTCTCTCTCCATTCTGTGGATCAAACCTAGAGCTTGAGCTACATCCATAGCCCATTTTAAATGCATTTTTTTTATTTGAAGATAAGATCTTGCTAAGTAACCCAGACTATATAAAGAAGGGAGATCTTGAACTCATCTCCTTGTAAACTCCCTCCCAAACCGCTGAGATTGCAGGCCTGCACCCCTAGACCTAGCCGAACATTTTGCTTTTCAAAGATGTGAAAGTGATAGGCATTCAGCAAAAAAAAGCCTACTTTGCATTCTGAATTCTCCACCTCAAGCCCCAAGGGACTCTGCCAAAACTGTCATTTCCCTGGGCTTCTGTGACTTCAATGTTTCTTGTATTCGCCTGCAAGTGAGCGCATGCAAAATCTGATGCCACATTCCTCTATTCACCCATAAATGGACACTTACGTTGGTTGATTCTGGTTTTGCTATTATGGATAAAGTTGCTAGGAACATTGACTGCAGACATATATCTTCAATGGACTCCTTACATATTAGCTGCATATCCAGAAATGGAATTTCTATATCATATTTTTTTCTTTTTCTCTTTGAATCTAGACTTAAATCAAACCAAAATAAAACAACACCACCACCCACCCCCCAACAAAATTATGGAGCAGATACCCTTTTCAAACCTTACCTCTTTTCCAGAAACATCTCTCTGGTCCCGCCTACTGCTCTGTGAGGCTCCACCCATGTGAGCCCCTCATTTCTGATCCCACTAAATCATTTAGGCTTTACAAAGGGAGGTTGGGGCAAAACTGTTCCCCTACAATGCAGCCTGGTGACATAGCATCTGGTTCATCGAAGGCTGCAGGTCTTTCTAGAGAGCCTTTTAGGTTAGGACAGAAGGTCCCTGAGGATAGTTTGCTTTTGCAAATGTTTTCATCAATCATAGTCAGGGGCTGTCATTGTCACCAGGTCTCCTCTTGGGCTAAGGAGGCCTCTTCCTTTGTTTCCTTTTGGATTTGAAATCCCCCACCCTGACCATAACCTTTAACCTCTGGAGGTTTCTGAAGTTTCAGTAACACTTGGCAATCTTTTAAATTGCAAGTCAATGACTACAATTACTAAATTGTATTTTAAAGGACTGCTTTTGAGCCCCATGACTAAGTGTGGCAGGCTTAAGTGTACAGTGTTAGGGGAAACTCTGTTAGACTTTTGTCCTAGCACAACACACTTAAGTCTGTCAATGTTTGTTGTGAGGATAGAGGAGGTTTAATTTTTATATACTTTTTGAAACTGCGGTGCAGGGCTGGAGAGATGGCTCAGTGGTTAAGCACATTGGCTGTTTTCCAGGGTTTCATTCCCAGCACCCACATAGCAGCTCACAACCGTCTATAACTCCAGCTTCAGAGGATTTGACACCGTCACACCATGTTAGGCAATGCACTAACACACATTAGATAAAGATAAATAAATTATTTCAAGAATAAATAAAAAACTGTGGTGCAGTATGGAGCATACTACTTCCTGGTTTAAGCATTTAAAATAAACAAGCTGGTGGTGTCAGACACGCTCACAGCATTGTGAGGTACCTGGCACCATTTCCAGGACGCATGTTCACCACTCAATACCAAACCTCTGCACTCAGGAAGCAAGGTGGGTCATGACTCCTGAAGCCACCTATGCAGTTAATTGGGGCATAGAATCTGGGCGGCTGGATTTATCCTGTCACAAACGTACGGAGAACAACCGACAGCAAAATGATTTGCAAACATTCTGGTAGTGTAGTCTTGGTTCAACAAGCCACTTCCTACACCTGCCATTATTTTAAGGCACCTGAAAACAGAACAAACAAACGAACAAACAAACCAAAACAAAAGACATTTTATGTAACTTGCAGGTCTTAATTAAAAAACACATATTTGCTGCCTCATTTGCATTATGTTTAACTAAGAAATAGTATTATTTCAAAATACCATCGCAAAATAGACAGCCCTCCTCTTTAAAAAAAAAAAAAAACTATCAGTTTAGTAGAATTACAACTAACATTTTGAGGGACATGAAATGGCTGCTTATTCTGAAAGGAAATTGTGGTCTTTCTCTCAGTCTCCAAGGACCTAGAAGATCCTTTCTAAACTCACTTTTAAGCCAAGTAACTAGAATGCTTCACATCTTTGTAACCATCCGGCTTGGGTGGAGATTAACTCCCTGCAGAAGAATACATCTCCAGATAATGTCAATCAGCGCTAACAATTTAGAGATAATCCCTTCCTTGAGAAGTCTATTTTCAGTTTACCCTAGCCTTGGGTTAATTGATGATTTACCATCCACTAGGAAACCCCTGATCTTCAAAGCACCGTTTGGGACAGACATTTGCGACAGAGGCTCCTTCACCCTAGGGGCTAATCGCTGGAGCCAAATGCTTCCTAGTGGAGACAAAGATTCTCCATTTAACAAACAGGCCATTTACTTCAGACCAGAAGTGGAGATCCAATTCCTGGGTAGTTGGTGAACGTTTGTGCACACACAGGGCATCTCGGATGGCTCACAGCAGGCACTCTCCCCCCTCTTTCCCTAGGCCGACATTGCTGACTGGAATGGGTACCGGTCCTCTGCACATGCCAGAAATGTAGGAATGCGTGCAGGTCAGAACCAACCCTGAGCATCCATTTCCACTCTCTTCCCAATGACACCCTCCTCTGTGTACAGTTAGCAAGCAACTCTCTAATTACCTTTGTCCCATCCTTTGCAGCCTTCCACATCCCCACACTTGGCCCTCACCATTCCTCCATTCCCAAAGCTACTTTTCTTGCAATAAAAGCTCTGTCTACACTTCTGGCCTCTGGCTCTGATCTCCCATATGGAAGTCTCCCACAGAAAGTGGTCGTGTATGGATCAGGCTTATAACTTTACTGACACCCCAAGTCGGCCCAATAGGGTCTCCATTGCAGAAGACGTCAAGGTGCTGGTTACCTACGTTATGTTTGCCAGGAAAGCTAACA
Source organism: Montemys delectorum (assembly GCA_019843815.1). Classification (NCBI taxonomy): domain Eukaryota; kingdom Metazoa; phylum Chordata; class Mammalia; order Rodentia; family Muridae; genus Montemys; species Montemys delectorum. The sequence continues at coordinate 20,377 of JADRCD010165007.1, read as the reverse complement.
CGCGTCAGCCCTAAAGAATGCAGAGGCAAGCACTTGGTAGCTGTTCAAACAACTAAGATCATGTGATGATTTCTATAATCATGGAGTGCAAAACAAGGCGTGGGCGGGGACTCGGAGGTCATGTTCCTGGACTGCTTGCTTTATTAACAGATGCTTCTTATAGCATAGTTCATGCTAAAAAGATTTGGAAAGGGTCGGGATGTAGCTCAGTTGGGAGAGTGTGCTTGCTCAGTACACAGGAAGCCCTGGATTCCTTCCCCAGCATAGATAAACCAAGCATGGTGGAAGGACTTAAATCAGAAGTTTAAGGTTGCCAGGTGGTGGTGGCGCACACCTTTAATCCCGGCACTTGGGAGGCAGAGGCAGGTGGATTTCTGAGTTCGAGGCCAGCCTGGGCTACAGAATGAGTTCCAGGACAGCCAGGGCTATACAGAGAAACCCTGTCTCAACCTTCCCCCCTCCCCCCCCCAAAAAAGAAGAAGTTTAAGGTCATCTTCAGTTATGTAGTGAGTTTGAGGCTGGGATACCAGTTACATAGGATAGAAGCCAGCTGTGGTAGCTCTTGCCTTTAATCTTAGTACTCAGGATTAAAGGCAGAGACAGAGGAATCTCTCTGAGTTACCTGCCAGCCAGTGTTACATGGTAATTAAAAAAATAAAAATAAAACAGTGTTGGAAATTGTTAACGAAATACAGTGCAGTGAGGGGGTACTCGGCGGGCCCATACCTTAAGGTAGGTATGCCTCTCAGTAATTACACCATATAACAGATCTGGTATAGGGGGGTTTGTTGGAGGGAGGGAGCCGAGAAAGGGTCTGGAAAGGGGTAGAGGCAGACAAATAGACACGTAGGCAAGTAGACATGTAGACAGGCAGGTCGGGGGTCGGGGAGAGGACAGAAATAGGTAAAGAGACCAGCCTAGAACACATGAGAGCAGAGAGAGGGATGGGGAGCGGTGGGCAGTCCTTTTAGACACAGCCCACACCTGACACACATGGCACACCTAGTGACGGCAGGTGATAGTGTAACCTGTTGCTAGGTCCCTGAGGAGCCTAGTGGAGTCACCTAACAGAAATAAACTGTGTGTGTGTGTGGGGGGGGGCACATGGATGACACAGGGACAAGGGACAGGACTTCTTCAGTAAGGAACAGTGAAATACAGTCAGCCACACTTAGATATGTGATTAGCTCTGAAGATCAGCACCAGTAAATAAGCAGCAGGATATGATAAGGAAGGCTAGGTATCGGGGCCTTAGACCTACTAATTTGTAATTCCCCCAAATAAATGGACTTTGTTGAAAATGTATTGCTAATTCTTCCTTCCTCCCTTCCCTTTCCTCCTCCTCCTCCTCCTCCTCCTCCTCCTCCTCCTCCTCCTCCTCCTCCTCCTCCTCCTCCTCCTCCTCCCCCTCCTTCTTCTCTCTCTCTCTCTCTCTCTCTCTCTCTCTCTCTCTCTCTCTCTCTCTCTCTCTTTAAACAAAATCTCAATCGTTCAATTTTGCCAGTGAAGACTTGGGAGCCAGATGCTGGAGCAAAAGCCTGCTAGCTCAGAAGAGGCAGAGAGAGCTGACCTTCCTCCTCCGCCAACGTCCCAGAAGGGATCTCTCCTTCTCCCGTGTCTCAAAAACTTCCTTCAACCTCAATGTCCCTCCCTTCTACTTCCTGTGCAAGTATCTCTCTAGCCAGCCTCCTGACTCCATCTTACTCTCTATGGTTTTGTTTGTTTGTTTGTTTGTTTGTTTGTTTTTTAAAACAGGGTTTCTCTGTGTAGCCCTGGCTGTCCTGGAACTCACTCTGTAGATCAGGCTGGCTTCAAACTCAGAAATCCACCTGCCTCTGCCTCCCGAGTGCTGGGATCAAAGGCATGTGCCACCACCGCCCAGCTTGGTTTTTTTTCTTTATAATCCTATGTTCACTTCCAGTCAACTGGTTGCTTGCTCCACCTTTTGACCTTGGCTGACTTTAATCCTGGTTACAATATTCAAGCAGAAAGCTCTTAGATTAAAGGTGTCTGCTAAGGCTGAGCCACACCACAACTAAAAACAGGTTTTTTTTTTCCAGTAAGTAACACAATATAGAAGTTCACAGTGTGATCAAATATCCCACAACACTCCTCCTCCCCCCGCCCTTCCTCTCCAGTGGGGATCTCTTATAGCCCAGGCAAACCTCTAGCTCTTCATACATCCAAACTTTTAACTCCTAATCTTCCTGCACCTGCTCCCACCACTCAAGTGCTGGGATTACAAGTGTGAGCCACCGCACTCTGCTTATTATTCTTTTTAAAAGGCATATGCACAGTTTGTGGGCACATATAGATAATACGCATTCTTTAAATCAACAACTATCTGCTGGTTCTCTTCATTTTAAAAACAGGTCTCACCACCAGGTGTGTGGTGCACACCTTTAATTCCAGCACCCAGGAAACAAAGGCATCATGGGTGTCTTGGATTGGAGGACAGCTTGGTCTATGCAGTGAGCTGGAGAACAGCTAAGGCTACAAAGGGAAACTCTGTCTCAAAACAATAACAACAGCAACACAGGGTCTCATTATGTTGCCTTAGCCTTGGCTGGGCTGAACTCACAGGAAAATTCTCCAGCATCTGACTCCCCAGTTTTGGGATTAAGGATGTGTACCACCATGCCCAGCTAATATCAAAACCTGACCAGAACTTTATAAAATATTGCTTCTTGCAAAAACCTAATGGCCCGAGTTTAACCCCTGGAACTTCCAAATGAGGTGGAAGGACAGAACAAACTCCATAAAGTTGTCCTCTGACCTCTACACATGTGCCATGGTATACAAGCCAATGTACCCCACCCCCACCCCCCATGACCTCCAAACCCACACTTATACACACAAAGGTAAGAAACTTTTTGAAAAGTTAAAATATTTATAGCTTCCATTAAGTACCTTGAAGTTAATTTAATTTTCAAGTGAGGTCAATAAAGCAATCCAATTAAAGTATCGTGGGTGGCCGAGGGTTATGGGGCCAAGGCTGGCCTCCACCTCTATGTCCAGCCTCAGCCTGCAGACTGCTGGGATTACAGGCATGCATCACCCTGCCTGAAAGCAACCCAGTGTTAAGTAGTAGGACAGCAAGCATTCTGCAGCTCTAATTGGTTGCTCTGCTAAAGGTAGAGATGCCCGGGGGCTTAGCTTTGCCACAAATTCATTCTATGTGTTCTTTCCTAGTCTCATTAACCCAGTGGCTTTCTCCCAAGAGAATCTAAAAAAAGACACAAGATACTTGAGTATTTTAGCATCTAATTTATTAGTCCTCAAGACAAGTTCATCTAAAAACCAACCTACTGCCAGGTATCCAGAGGCTGCCTGAATTTATATTCCGGAAGGTAGCGTAGTCTGGCTCCTTCTACTAGATTTCCTTAAAAAAAAAAAAAATAGGGTGTGCTTTACTGGATGACACTGTATATAACCTAAGGGTCAATGATGATATGAACATGAAAGAACTTCTCAGTCCATAAAAGAAGGCCTCAATATAGTCTCAGGTCACACAAGACAAATTTGAATTTCTGTGGTACCCAGAGAGAGTCAACAAAAAATCTATTACCCTTACTGCCCACAGAACTACACAGAGAAACAAAATTTAAGTTCAAAGCACATGAACCGGGCACACCTGTCTCCAGTGAGTCGGGCTGGAAGCACATTCCGGCCAAGCAGAAGAGGGAGGTTTTGAAATTCGTTCCATTCCACATCTGTGAGCTTTGGCAGTTTGCTATCTCGACTCTGCCTTCTTGGAATTCCTAAGCTGGCTCTGCTCATCCCAAATATTTGGGTCTAAGGGTGTCCAAGCCATTGGAGCTGATAAACCAAGGGCTTATACCAGCTATTAGAACGTGATAAGGTGGGGCCTCCTTAAGATCATTAAGTCACCTGAATTGTTTTCTCGGGGAAAACTTACCCAGAATGCAGCTACAAGAGCTGTACTTAGGGACCATTTGTATGCTCTGGGGGAAATCTGAAAATACCATGCCCAGAACAGTTTCAACTCAAATCCTAGTATGTTTGGTGGTAAATACCAAAAACCCCAACAACAACAAAAACTAGACAGATTGTAATTTGAGATTGGACTGAACTCAAAATATAATGATTTGCCCTTAAAAAAACAAAACTGTTAAGTTCCCTAGGCTTCATTTGGATTTTTAGATAAGGAAGGGCTGAAATGTGTGGATAAGTGACAGACTATTACATAGGAAGGATTCTGGGATGAAATCTTAAGGCCTTGGGGCACTCAAACTTCACATGTTCTAGGGGTCAAAGCTAGCTGTTCTGGACGGAGTTTACTCTCCACTTTAATGACGGTGGTAGCTGGTGAAGCCTTCAAGTTGTGATTAGGTCCTGAGAGTTCTATTCTGTCTTATAAAAGAGGCAGGCGGCTCTGTTTAAAACCAGCTTCCCCTTGCACACTTACTCAGCCTCACTAAGAGATCGGCACCACTCCTCAGCGAGAGGCAGGGAGGCTCTCAGTAGATGCTCAAGGTCATGATCTCAGCCTCAAGCACCTTCAGGAAAAGGAATCTAACACCTACTTCCATTGAATTGCCCCGAGTCCTGGAAGTACCCACATTGCCTCAGGCCTTTAAGAGATAAGGAGCCCAGGAGCTTCAAGACTGTGATTCCGCACACCCCTAAGCCGGCTGGAGGGTGGAGAGCTGCTGCACAGGTTTCTGCTACTGAACAGAACAATAGCAAGAGGTCTACCATACCCAGCCTGACATCCCTTTTAAACCTTAGTGAGGGTTAAGGTCCAATTTCTAGCCAGCCACTGCTGAGTCAGATTTACAAAAATCCAAGGCTGGGTCTGAGGTTCAGTTAATGTCTTGTGAACATGAAAACCTGAGTTTGATCCCCAGAACTAAAACAAACAAAAAAAAAACAGCTGGGCTGGGTGGTGAGGAATTGATTGTAATCCAATTCTAGGCAGGCTGAGACAGGCAGGATTTGCTGGCTGGCCATTGTCATCTCCAGGCCAGTGTGAGACACTGTCCAAACATAAAACATGATGACAATGCTAAGATTATTGTCTATATATCATCTGGCCTACACACATATACTCAGTTCTCAGTATCTTTTATTTTAAAAAATTACTTTACAGTAGCTGGGCAGAGGGTGGTAGAGCACACCTTTAATCCTAGTATTTGGAAGGCAGAGGCAAGTAGAGCTCTGAGCCACACAGCCTGGTCTGCAGTTTGAGTTCCAGGATAGCCAAGGCTACACAGGAAAACTCTGTCTCTAAAAATGGGGGGGGGGGGATTTTATTTTATATGTATGGGTGTTTTGCCTGTAGATATGCCTGGGTGTCACATGCATGGCTATGCCAACGGAAACTAGAAGAGGGAATTAGATCCCTAGGACTGGAGGTATACATGAATATGAGCATGTAGGTACATATGTTACCACCATGTAGGTGCTGAGAATCAAACCTAGGACCTCTAGAAGACCACTCACTGCTCCTAAACTCTGAGCCATCTCCTCAGCTCCCTCCCAGTATCTTTCCAAATGAAGTTCATACAACATATGTGTATGATGTATATGTATACATAGATGTATATATGGCTGGGTATAGCTCAGTGCTACAGTGTTTGCCTAGCATGCACAAGGCCCTGAATCTGACCAGCAGCACCACTGTACCCACCTACAAATGTTCTATATGTATTCTGTATGGATATACATATCCACATATATACATGTGTATGCATGTGGGATTTAAATTGTTCTCTCAGATCATCCCATTATTCCTTCTTGTCTCCCTCACCTCCAACTTTCTGCTTTCAGAACTCGATTGCATGGAAGAGAAGGGAAGAGGGGAAATCACAAGGTATCTGCAACTGGCTTTGTTCCTATGTGCAGAAAATGGCAGAGTTATGTCCTCTCCATCACTGTAGTGTAAAATTACTAATTGCTGTCCACCAGGTCAAATCAATTTGACAGTACCCCAGCTTTAGATGGGAAGTCCTGAGTTCTGTCCTATTTGCCCATTTCTTATTTTTCAGATCTTATTTTCCCAGGAACTTCTGAACCCACTGATGCAAAGCAAATGAGATTCCATTACAGCTTGCGCTCCCAATCCAGCCCCCAGGGGCAGAGTTGTTCCTTAAACGTTGGTGATGTAATGCCAGCTGGCTGCCAGGAGAAGCCCTGGTGTGTTGTCTGGGCTCCTGCGGAAGGAAGACCTGCTCCTGCGGAAGGAAGACCTGCTGGGGTTCATCTTAGGGAGAGAAGGCTGAGAGGAGGTATCACCTTACTGTTCCTTCCCTGGGGGCCCAGGATGCTCAGGAAAACATCTCATTCATAGATGCCTGGAAACTTGAGTACTTTGTCCTGACAGTAATTTTACTAGTTCAGGGGAAGTACCTTTTCCATCTATCTAAGTACTGGATGTCAGTGAAAGGAAATCTCAGAGCGAAACCAGAGGCTCATGAGAACAGAAGCTAAGCAAACTATAGCTCCCATACGGTGGATCTAATTGGAGAACATCAGCCCTGTACTCCAACAGGCTCATACTACACTAATGCGCCCAAGATTTTCAGACTTAGCCAGGTGTGAGTGAGTAAGTGTAGCCCCCATTCACTCATGTGTTTGAATGCTTGACCTATAGGGAGGGAGTGACCACTATTAGGAGATGTGACCTTGGAGTAGGTGTGGCCTTGGAGGAAGTGTGTCACTGTGGGAGTGGGCTTTGAGGTCTCCTAGGCTCAAGCTAGAACCAATGTGGCATACCATCCCCTTCTGCTGCCTGCAGATCAAGATGTAGAACTCTCAGCTCCTTCTCCAGAACCATGTCTGCCTGGATGCTGCCACGCTACCAGCCATGACAGTAATGGACTGAACCTCTGTAAGCCAGCCTCCACAATTAAAGATTTCCCTTTCTAAGAGTTGTCATGGTCATGGTATCTCTTCACAGCAATGAAACCCCATCTAAGACATCAGACATTCAAGCTGGAACAGGATTCTTCTTTATCATGTGAACAAAACTGGACACTAATCTTTGGTGGTGGTGGCAGGAAGGTGCTTTTTAAACTTCTCTTGGTTTGCAGTAGGAAGCTGTGATTTTTTTTTTGGTTTGGTTTGGTTTGGTTTGGTTTGGTTTGGTTTTTGCGAGATAGGGTTTCTCTGTGTAGCTTTGGCTGTCCTGGAACTCACTCTGTAGACCAGGCTGGCCTCGAACTCAGAGATCCACCTGCCTCTGCCTCCCAAGTGCTGGGATTAAAGGCATGCGCCACCACCGCCTGGCGGAAGCTGTGATTTTTAATCATCAAAAATTGGGAAAATGATGGTTCTAGAGGTAGTATTTTGGAGAGTGATTGGTTTGGTTTGATTTGGTTTGATTTTTGGAAAGGGTTTCCGGGTCTCCTGGAACTCTGTAGACTAGGCTGGCCTTGAACTCAGAGAACAACCTGCCACTGCCTCCCAAGTGCTGGGATTTTTGCAGCATGTGTGTTTTGCAGATATGAGTGTGAGACCTTACTTCATGCCAGGACCAGGGTCTGGGACCAAGCTGCTGCCTGCAGAGCTGGCATTTTTTTTGGTTTTTCGAGACAGGGTTTTTCTGTATAGCCCTGGCTGTCCTGGAACTCACTCTGTAGACCAGGCTGGCCTTGAACTCAGAAATCCGCCTGCCTCTGCCTCCCAAGTGCTGGGACTAAAGGCGTGCACTACCACTGCCGGGCTAGAGCTGGCATTCTTAACCAGTCTGGAAATCTGTTAAAAGAGGCTGGCACAGTGATGTCCCTTCTTTATTACATCATTCCTGCTGTGAATAAGAAGAAAATATTAATTGCTTTCCTGTTTGTGTTTCTCAACCAAGGAAGTCTTCTCTCTAGTAAGTAGGAAGGTGCCCCCTTAAGGATGGGGATGCATGTGACTTACTCTGGTCCCCAGGAGCTGACACACAGCATCTCAACGGATGACTGTTACAAAAACAAACAAAACAACAAAAACACTCCTGCCATGCACACTCCTTGGACCAGCTAGCATGTATCACCATCAAGGTCACTGCTCGATAGAAGAGAGAGTCAGGGGATTGAACAGAACACAGAGCTCAGTCCTACCAGCAGAACCGGAGGCATCATGGTGACTCCCAGGCTGCCTGGCCCACAAGCTTTCATTCTTCACATGGGCCAGTGCATATCTGACAGATGACTGAAAACAGTGAAGCTTGGCATGCCTGCCTTCACAACTGCCTCTGCCCTCCTCCGAGCAAGCAGGTTCCTGTTTAACTCTGCACACAGACACATTAACCATTTAAGGGGTGTCTGTGGAAAAACTGGCAATAAAAAGTGAATTAATCTACCTCGCCTCTCTTGCCCTCCTTCAAAGCTAAGGACGACTTGATTAAGGAATTTGAGCCTTTACAACAGCCAACACTGCTCTCCAAACCCATGAGGGGAACCAAGGTTGGTATGATTATCTCCTGACAGGAGCCAGACTGCACACACACACACACACACACACACACACACCCCCGCACACACCCGCACAACCCCCACCCCCTCTGGTAATCATGATCTTCCTAGAGTACAGAGTCTTAAACTGTGAGTCACAACTCCATTTGGGTCACATAACTAAATGTGGAAGGTCAGGATTTAGCAGAAGTACATGACTTCTGAAGGTGTGGTGACCAAATATTAATTCTAAATCTAAAGGGATGCATCTGGGTGATCCTGGCAGTGCATGCCCTTGCTGTGCCACATAAGTTCACTGCAGCCTTGGCTCTGAACACAGGGCACCAGCCACTCTGAATGACGTCACACCACATAGCACAGACCCCTGAAATAACTCAGCGCAGATTAGGGATGCATGTGTCAGGAGTTGCAATGTTTGGTTATCTGTACTTCTGAAGTTTTCTGCTTTTATGAAAACATAGTGTCTTAATTACTGAAAACAGGATCTGAATGCTATCTCTCTGTCTTTCCCTAGCTGGGAAGTAGCAGGTAGTGTAGTGTCTTTTTGGGTTGTGTTGTATTAGAATGTTTTTCAATAGTCTGCTCTTTCTAATCTCTATCTATCTATCTATCTATCTATCTATCTATCTATCTATCTATCTATCATCCAGCCACACTGAAGCCACACTGAAGTAACGGGAATTGAACCCCACATACTAGCCAAGTGCTCTACAATTCAGCGGCTTCCCCACCAGACTGTTCACCTTTTAAGGTTGCTATCTGAGCTGGTCAAAGCAGCAGGTGCCCATAATCTAGCACTTGGAAATTGGAAGAGTTGATCAAGGTCACTCTTAATTACATAACAGGTTCAAGGTCAGCATGGCCTACATAGGACCCAAAATCATTAAAAAAAAAAAAAAAAAAAAGCAGTAGTGGTGCATGCCTTTAATCCCAGCACTTGGGAGGCAGAGGCAAGTTTCTGAGTTCAAGACTAGCCTGGTCTACAGAGTGAGTTCCAGGACAGCCAGGACTACACAGAGAAACCATGTTTCAAAAAACCAAAAAAGCTATTTAAAAAAACTATTTAAAGATTAATTAATTGATCAAGGGCTGGAGAGAAGGCTCAGCAGTTAAGAACACTGACTGCTCTTGCAGAGATCCACATGGTGGCTCACAATCATCTGTAATGGGATCTGATGCCCTCTTCTCGTCACAGTGTACTCATATACATAATATAAATAATTCTTTAAGAATAAAATTAATTGATCAAGGTAAAATAAGAGAGAATACCCCATTTTGTACACACCAAAAGTGTAGCACAGAATTGTGCAGCTCACTGCTTTCGACGGGAAAGTCAAGTGCACCAACAGGCGTGTGCTGAAGGCGGGGGAGGCTCACTACTTCAGATGCATGATTGAACAATGATGTACACAGAATTATACAGGGGGAGGTGAAGACCAGGAGATGGGCCCCTTCGGCTATGGTTTCCATATGAACAGTCCTCCCAAAAGGCTTTCGTGGTGTTGTAGGATTGGTCCTGTGATGGTCCATCTTCACTGTCAACCTGACCACATTTGGAGTCTCCTAGGAGACATGGCTCTGGGCATATGTTATCAGGAGGGAAGAGTCGTGGTGAATGTGGGTGTTCCCTCTCATGAACTAGATCCCAAACTGAATAAAAAGGAGGAAAAACGAACAAAGAATACAACAGCATTTAGGCCTACCTGCCACCTGACCACAGATACAATGTAACTAAGTCACAGCCTCCTGCTCGGGCCACGCCTACTGCCTTCATGAACTGTATTCCTTAAACCTGGCTAGCAATAAAGCCATCTTCCCTTAAACTGTTTCTCTCTAGTATCCTGTTTCACAGAAAAGAGAAAGTAAATAATACAGACCCTGACACTAGCAGCCTCCAGAGGTGGGGCCTCGGGAAAGGGTTGTATAATGAGGATTCTGCCTTCATCCACGGATCAGCCCATCACTGACAGGTTCAGAGTTTGAACGGACTGTTGAGAAGTTGACCAGGAGAGGTAAGCTAACTGGAGGAAGGACCTGCAACAGGCTCTGGCAATCATGAAGTGAGAAAGTTTGCACCACCCCACACTCCAGCCGCCATGATGTTCAGCCCCAGAGACCCACAGCAATGGAACGTGCCTGACCACAGTCTGAAACCATCAGCCAAAGCATATCTTTCCTCTCTTTAAGTTGGGGGTTTGTCACAGTAATGACATTGACTAACATAATTCATCAACATAGGACAAAAGGTGGTCTCCACAAGGTGAGTGGGCTTCGGTGTTTCTATAACCTCGGAGAGCTGGAGATGAAGCACAGACCTTATGGATGTCAGCCAATTGCTCTACCATGGAGCTAGCTATACTCCTGGCTTCTTCTGAGCCTCTTAACCGTCATTACTTTCTCCAAGGCAAAGGCTGAACACTGCACAATGACCTAGAAAGAAAAGAAATTTCCTGGTGCCTCAAAATAGCATAAGGTGGAGTGGGGGCAGGGAAAGAATTATAGCCATTCATTTTCAGGCTTTAAAAAAGGCCATCTTCCCACTTTCTTTGTGTAACTCCACGAGAACAAAAGAACAATTTTCATGCTTGACAGCAGGCCAGATGGGGTCTCCTTTCAGAGCTTTGAGTCTATAGGGAATCTCTCAGGATTACAAGGAAACCCAGATACACGCTTGGGTGGCTGAAGGGAGAGCCAGCCCATCTCTGTTTCAAGGCCTGTCACTAGTGAAAAGGGAAGCAGATGAAGTTCAAAACAAGCCAGTCCTCAGAGCATCCAGCGCAGAGCTTACAGCTAGGACGATTCTGCAAAGTAAGGCAGCCAGTGTCTCCTTGGGCTGAAATATTCAATGAGTAGAGTCCCATCCTGGGTCATGTTATTAAGAATGATCTCCTCACATTACCCCTTATGACATGGTTTTTAGAAAGGCCTCCAGGGGGATTTTCTTGACTTTTGGGGGTATCCCTCGGCTCTTAGGTCAAAGTCCCAGAGAGAAAGCCATGGTCTTGCACTGACATTTAGCACAAGATGAAAACAGACCAGTAGCCGGATGACTGGAGGGTCATGATTTCTGTCTCAAATTTGTTACTCTCTGACTTTGTTCCCCACCCCACCCCCTTCTCATTTTACAAACCAGACAAATGCTCACACACTGGGAGGGGAACCATAATGGTTAGCAGTGAAAGTCAATATTCACACAAACCAGTGGAAAGACATTTAAGGGATATGGCCACATGGGCAACATCACCATACAAAATGTAAAATAACATCCTAACCTAGGTGTAGACCATGAAGACTGAGAGCAAGAACTATACAAATATTCTGCCCGTGCTCACAGGGACACTCTTCACAACAGCCAAAAAGCTATTACAAAGCCACGCCCATTGACTAGGAAATTAAATATAGTCCATAATCAAATATTAGTTGATTGTAAAAGGGAACGAAATCCTGACACATCCTATAATTCAATGAATCTTGAAATCAGTATGATGTATTAAAAGAACAAATATGTCTTGATTTGTTTCCCGTTTTTGTTTCCCACCCCATGGCTCTCCTCCTCTGTGTGCAGTATATGTGAAGTAGAACGTATACCAGACTGCCCACTTTTCTGTGGGTACTGGGGATTTAAACTCAGGTCTTCATGCCTTCATAGCAAACATTTTACCAACTGAGTCATCTCCTGTCAGATGCCAGGTCCCCTCATCATAGATAAGCACAGAACTGGCCTTCCTTATATTGTACAGATCTAATGCAGGAAGTTCACAGACACTTGATTTCTGTTCTCTTAAGATATTGACACATCTGGTGTTTGCCATTTGTAGCTAAACCTCACGCACCCCCACAAGCCCCTATTTCTCTATGAGAACTCTTCTTTGAAACACTCTCTACCTCTGCCCCGCAGCTAGGGGCCTCTTCATCTCTAGGAGGGAGCATGTGACTCAACCCTGGCCAATAAAATTATGCATCTTCCCCACCATGTCCCACCCATCCTGGGCATAGAGGTGCAGCGGAACCAATCAGAGCCCACTCTGAGACTTAAGACTATATAAGCAACTGAGAAAATAGGCAAAGAGCCTGGGCTGAACTAGGTCACCTTGATGCCACAAGCAGAGGAGAATGTAAGAGACCAACAAAGGCTGGATACAGAGAAAGGGAAGAAGCGATGTCGTGGGAACCCCTGGAGCCCACAGCTCCTGAAGTCAGTTGCTGGGCCTGGCAGTAGTATGAGCCACTAGCCCATACACACACCTTCAAAACAGGGTCTCGTGTACCCCACTGGCCGGAAACTCTCTGTAGCTGAAGCTAGCCTCATTTCTCCTGCCTCCGAGTTCAGGGTTCACAAGCCTGTGCCATCAACACTCACATAAATACCCCTTCTTAAACCAGTATGAGTGCAAGCCCACAGTCCTTGCTTCCTAGCTAGAGCATTTCAGTGCTTTTACAAAGACACAGACCTTATGTTAAAAGTCCACACTTAAGCTTTGAGGAAAAATCATTCAATGTTTTCTTCAGATTTTTAAAAATATATTGCATAATCCATATCATTTTATATCCATGAATCAAAACAGAAACAATTATGTCATTTCCTCATCTATATAGTTCATTAAGGATGGGTTCAACAAATCGGATCTTGCTTCCAGCATCTCACTCTGGCCTGTATGGGAAGTGTTAAACCCAGTTGTGTTTTTCCTTACAAAATGGTTTGGCTCCATCTTCAGACTGGCACCAAAGTGCATCAGGAGAAATTATATTTCGGTGCAGGCAAGAATCAACCCAAATTAAGTCTGTATGCAAATGCCAGGAAACCTGTTACTTTGTACGCTGATGTAAAAAAATTAAAAAAAAAAAAAAAAAAAAAAAAAGGCTGGGCAGTGGTGGCACAAACCTTTGATTCCAGCACTTGGGAGGCAGAGGCAGGCAGATTTCTGAGTTCGAGGCCAGCCTGGTCTACAGAGTGAGTTCCAGGACAGCCAGGGCTACACAGAGAAACTCTGTCTCGAAAAACCAAAAAAAAAAAAAAAAATGTGCTGAGGCCTGGGTGTGGTAGCACAACACGTGAGGCAGAAGCAGGAAGATCTCTGTGAATTCTAGGCGAGCCTAGTCTACAAAATGGGTTTGGGGACAGCCAGGGCTACCTAGTCAGACCTTGTTTAAAAACAACAAACAACGAAAAGGTAGGGCTCGGGAGCTATTCAGCAAGTATGAACATCCACCATGCAAGCATGAGAGGCCGAGTTCAAAGCCGCAGCACCCGTGTAGAAGGCCTGCATGTAACGCCAGCATAGAAGACAAGACAGGTGCCTCTCAGGAGCGTCCGGCCAGCCAGCCTACCCAAGGCAGCAAGCTTCTGGTTCCCTGAGAGAACGTGCCTCAAAAGCACAAGGCCAGCAGCTATAGAGGATACCCAGCATCCTTCTCTGCACGGGCAGACATAGACGTGTACGCTCCCCACACATGCACCCTACAGTACTCACATACACAGGATAAATAAGGTACACATATGGGAGGATGTGGGGCTGTTATATCTTAGTTTTTCTGTATGTAAGTGAAGATGAATAAATCCTAAACAAGGGGTTTGGTTTGGTTTGGTTTTAAACCAACCCATTTTACCTATACACAACCCCCACTTCCTCCATACCTTCCCTAACCTTGAGAAAACCACCTAGGATTACAGAAGCAGGAAGCCGGCACACACAGCTTCCCGAATAGACACGTAAGTAAATTCCGGAGTTCTGTAGTCCTGATCCTGTTTTTAGTTGTCTGTTTTCAATCCACATGGGCTGAAAGAAGCCCATGCCCTTCACTTTACAAGACTTCCTCTCAGCAGGCAGGTTAGAGTCCTCCGGACTCTCTGACCCAGGCTGAGAGACAACCAGATGCAATAAACGACCCCCAAACCTCACAGAGCAGAGCCCCTGGCCAGAAGAGGTTACAATGGATGCCAGGAATTGGTTTCAAGCAATTGAAAAAAAGGAGGTGCCCCTTGGCTTTGCTCATCATGCTACACAACCAGAGCCGACTTTAAAGCACAACATGCACACCCTGAGCCTGGCTTCCTCGCAATTCGCCTGAGATTGTTACGAGTTGGTTTAAAATCTTATTACACACTCATTCGTCTGCTTAATAAACCCCAGAGGACTGCCTGCCCGGAAACAAAGTGCTGTGTAAGTAAAGGTAGGGAAGGGCCTGGGTAATAAGCAGTTAGAGAGAAGGCATTGGCAGTCACTCGGCTTCTCAAGTTGGCTTTCTTAAAGAAACAGTGCCCACCGAAGCACAACACTGACTTAGATTGGAAAATGTCAGGGATGTGGTTTCTAGGTAATCCAGTGCTTTGAGTTCAAAAATGCAGTGTCCTTAAAGAAGAGAGGGCTCTTAGGTGTAGCACAACACAGCTGGAGTACCAGGCCTTGGAGGGAGGATTGAGTTCAAGGCTACCCCCGGACACATATCGAGGTGGACACCACAGGATCAGAAGTCCAAGGTTGTCCTCGGCTACAGAGTGAGTTCAAAGCCAGCCTGGGTTATATAGATAGATAGATAGATAGATAGATAGATAGATAGATAGATAGATAGATAGATAGAAAGAATAGGATAAAAGAGAAATGTGGGTCAGAAGATGGCTCAGTGGGTAGAAGATCTTGCTGCCAAGCCTGGTGACCTGAGTTGGATCCCTGGAGCCCACTCAGAAATAAAAATCAACTCCCCACAAGCCGTCCACATTTGCATCCTGGCCTTTCAGGGCCCTCCAGCACATACACACAAAGTAAATAAACAAGTGCAATTAAAAGTAAAAATGAGCTTCCTCGTTTGAGGCGTGCCAGATTACGCATTCTCAAACGACAACTCCACCACGAAGGTGACCCCGAGACCTACCGAGAAGAGGGAAAACAGCATCCAGGTAGCGATCATGACCTGCCGCCCCCACTGTGACACCTAACCTTGAGAACCAGCTGCTCAGAAGGCTTCAGCTGGGGTTCTCTCTCTTTCTCCGATCTCACATCAGATGTGAGAACACAGCCGGCAGCCAGGTCACAGTGCTCAGGTGAAGCAGGACCAGCTTGTACCTTGCACCTGCGCGCTTGTATTGGCCAGACACTGCCCCAAGAAACACAGAGTGCAACGTGAACCCGCCCAGCTTCTCCAATTCAAAGCTACAGCTTGGAACCGTGTTGGAGCCTTCAAGGGCGAGTGAGACGGGAGTGGGCTGTATTTATTTTTACACACCTCTCACAATCATTTTACACTTAGCAGTCTGGCTATGATTTAACAAATGTGGGCTCTCCATTGAATTTAAATGATTTTAAAGTCCCAGGTAAGTAAGGCTTTTCTTATTGTGTCCATTAAGTCGCCCACAGCCCTAGCTTGTTTTATAATGTAAATGGTAGAAAGTGACCTTTAAGACTTCTTGTAAAGCTGCTGGCTCTCCACAATAAGGAAAGGACACTGGACACTGTGTTTACAGTAAAGAGAAGTAACCATTGGCTCCAACAAAGGTCTCTTTAAAAAGAAGGGAGAAAACCTGTTCCCTAGAGGTGAGGCCCAGGCACAGAAAAGACAGAGCAACTGGAGAAAATCAATAGCAATTGAAGGACAGATGCTGCTGTCACGGATCCTAGCCTCCTCCTGCTTTGAACTACATTGACGGGATTTTTATTTTACATTGCACAGTTTCTTTCTTTCTTTTTTCTTCTTTTCTTTAAACAGAATTGATGCTTAAACTTACAATAGTATAGCCGCATTTTTTTCCTTTCTTTTCTTTCTTTTCGTTTGTTTGTATGTTTTGGGGTGTTTTTGTTTGTTTGAGACAAGAGCTCACTGTACAGCTCAGGTTTGCCTTGTACAATCCTCCTGCCTCGGCCTACAGTGTGCAGGGATTTCAGGCACGCACCACCACGTCCTTAGCTTGGAACTGAATGGCCACACATTGCGATCTTGGTCCTCAGCCCATAGTGCTGCTGGGATGGGGACCTTAAGAAGGTTGCTCTTACAGTGTAAGAAATTACTGAAGAAATTCCTGGGAACATGCATTTGAAAGGGATATTAGGATCCTGACTCCATCTGCCTCGGTTTGTTTTCTGCCACTGCGAGGTGAACAGGTCTCATCTGCCATATAGTTCCACCATGACGTCAACACTGTCCCAAGGTAACAGGGCCAAGGGCCAGGGCCAGGGCCAGGGCCAGCAAGCCCTAGTCCAAAGCTTCTGAAACTGTGATCCCAAGAAACCTTTCCTATTTTTAATGGGATAGATTTAGGTGTTTTGTCACAGTAACGGAGAGCTGACTGATATTTGCCTTGAAGTGATTATATTCATGCCATCTGTTTGAAACAGCTATCTTCTTTCTGCTGGTTTTACTAACATGTGTTGTATCATCTTTAAAAATCATTTCCATTCCACTGTTAAAAATACTGCCAGGCACATCTAGTCTTGACTTCAGCACCATTTTCAACAGGTAAAATACAAAAGGCAGAGCCAGGCGGTGGTGGTGCATGCCTTTAATCCCAGCACTTGGGAGGTACAGGCAGGTGGATTTCTGAGTTCGAGGCCAGCCTGATCTACAGAATGAGTTCCAGGACAGCCAGGGCTATACAGAGAAATCCTGTCTTGAAAAACAAAACAAAAAAAAAAAAACAAAACAAAAAAAAAAATACAAAAGGCAGGAACAGGCAGATCTCTGTGAGTTCAAGGCCAGCCTGGTTTACATAGTGAGTTCCAGAATAGCCACGGCCACCCAGTGAAACACTGAGGTGGACGCAGGTGGCACTTGCCTTCAATCCCAGCACTTGGGAGGCAGAAGCACAAGGATCTTTGTGAGTTTGAAGCCAACCTTGTCTACCGAGTCCCAGGACAGAGCCAGGGGTGGTGAGGGACATGGTGGGGTGTGACATGGCTTCTATGAGACATAAGAGTAATATAATAGGAAGACCCTGGGACCAAGAAGATGCAGTTGCCGACTGCTGTTGGTACTTTGCCTGTAGCTAAGTATTATCTAGAATGAAAGTGGTCAGAGCAATGGGTGGAGTGTGTGTGTGTGTGTGTGTGTGTGTGTGTGTGTGTGTGTATGTGTATGTGTGGTGTGGATGGTGGTGGTAGTGGTGTGTGTGTGTGTGTGTGTGTGTGTGTAGTGTGTTCGTGGTGTGTGTGTGGTGTATGTATGTGTGGGTAAAACCCTAGAATCCTACTCCCACTGTCCTTGAATGCCAAGGATTTGGGGGTTTGTTCTCAGGGACTAACACCCAAGACAAATAAATACACAATGTAGGACAGCGGTGGAAAATGCTGCCCGTGTCCAGATGCCAAACGGTGTCAACAAGGTTCAGACTGATGGGCCTGCCAAAGCCTGCACAAAGGCAGTCGTATCACATAAACCAACTCTATAGGCTAACGACTGTATTCGGGAACCAGAACAAGGGATGCCGCACTATGTAGAGCAGACTGGCCTCAAAGTCACAGAGATCTTCCTGCCTCTGTCTCCCAAGTTTTGAGATTAAAGATGTGTACCACCTGACACAGCTTATTTTTAATATTTTTAACTGTGTGTTTGCACATGTGTGTATCTGTGTGTGGGTGTGTGCATGAGTGCAGGTACCATTCAAGGGCATCAGATCCCCTGGAGCTGCAGTTATAGGCACTTGTAAGCTACCTGACATAGGTGCTGGGAATCAAACCCAGGCCTTCTGGAATAATGGCAAGTGCTTTTAAACGCTGAGCCATGTCTCCAGTCTCCTATTCCTTTCTAAATGTGATGCTTGGATAATGTTACTTTTTTTTTTTTTATGAGTTTAGATCCTATCGACTGGCTTTCCTCTTTGCTCTCTCATTTATATTTGCTTAAGAGCTTTTGATTCATTATTTTTATATGTATCTACGGTTACGAGTGTGCACATTTTGTTCTGCTTGCCTACGCAGGACAGTATACAGCAGTGTAGTTTTTAATGTCCTATTTCCTGGTTTGTTTGTTTCTTTCAACACTCATAGTCCTTAATTGCTGATTTTTCCAAGTATTTATTAACCATTTCAGAACTCCAGAGCTGTGCAACTTTTCAGAAGGATTTTTTTTTTTCAAGACAGGGTTTCTCTCTGTGTAGCCTTGGCTATTCTGGAACTCAATCTATAGATCAGACTGGCCTCAAACTCAAAGGTCTACCTGCCTCTGCCCCCTGAGTGCTCGGATTTAAAGGTGTGCACCACCAGACTTTTTGGATGGTTAGTGCAACAGAAGATGTATGTTGTCTGTTTTGCCCCAGAGGACCTTGTATCGTCTCCTGAGAAGGACTCCCGATTTTCTGCACGTCCGCCTACTGCATTGTTCATTCACACGTTCACCTTGCTAGAGCACATCCTCCAGGTCCTTGCTCTACATTTCTCATGTTCTCTTTCCTTTTAATGACCACCTTTGTTAAGTTATATAGGCGCAGACCTATAGTGCCTAGTAAGCCTGTGGATTTATGGACAGCATCCACTCCCTCAAGTCCACCTCTCCTTCTACAATTCCTCCAGGCACCAATCTCTTTCAGGCTGTTTTTCGGTAACGATTTTATACTTTTTGCAGTTACTCAGCTGTTGGCATTAATTATTGACTTTATTGAGGAATCAGTCATTTTTTTCCTACGAGTGCTTTCACTACATAAGAGTAACCTTCCCAACACAACAACATGGAAACTTACAGGGAACAGACTCTTCAGGGAGACCACACAGTACCTCCGGCTGAGTCATATAATAAATGGTGATACTTTTTCTTTCCTTGATGGTCCTCCTGTTTTCTCCGGAGTGAATAACAGTACAGCTTCTGTTTTGCTCTCCAGTGTTGAGAGATCACACCTAGGACTCCCCCAACCCCCACAATGCCAAGGGCTCCACCATGGAGCTGTATGTACCCCCATCCTTTGAGTGGTATTTTATATAACTCCCATTAACGATTCTAGCCTCTGTTGCTGTGTTAAGTACCCTAACAGATACTGATAGAAGAGAGGGAAGAGTTTCCTTGGCTTACAGTCCAGCTTATAGTCCATCCTGGCAGGGAAATCGACGCAGGAACTCAAGCAGCCCAGTCACAGCGTGTCCACAGTGAAGAACAGAGAGACAGGGATGGGACCTTGATACTCTGCTAGCTTTCTCTTAAATTAGACAGTGCAGGACCCTGGCTATAAAATGGTGCCACCCACATTCAGGGTCTTCCTACATCAATTAACAGCCAAGACACAACTCCCACAGACCGTCCCACAGGCCCACCTTGTCTAGATAATACATCATTAAGATTTCCTTCCCACAGCTTGGTGTGGTGGCACACGCCTTTCATCCCAGCAGGAGGCAGAGGCCGGCAGATCTCTGAGTTCAAGGTCAGGGTGATTCACAAAGCAAGTTTCAGGACAGCCAGAGCTATTACACACAACCCCCCCGGGGGGGGGGGCTGGGGGGTGAGGAACAAGAGACGACTGCCTCCCCAGCCAGGCAGAGGTAGATGGTGAATTCAAGGGCAGCCTGGTCTGCAGAGCAAGTTCCAGGTCAGCCAGAGCTACATACTGAGAACACCCTTCCCAGGTGGATCTAGGTTGTATCACGACTGACAGTTCCAGTCAACCAGCACAGTAACTTAACCTCCAAATTTCTTCTCGTGACAGTGAGCCGTCTCGGATGCTTGGCCAATCCACCGGATGGACGAACACCATCA
The DNA here is from genome assembly GCA_019843815.1 of Montemys delectorum. Taxonomy (NCBI): domain Eukaryota; kingdom Metazoa; phylum Chordata; class Mammalia; order Rodentia; family Muridae; genus Montemys; species Montemys delectorum. Next base: position 287 of record JADRCD010165007.1, on the reverse strand, counting down.
CCTCACAAACCTGTGGCACTGTCAGGAAGCACAGCAGCTGCTCTGGGGTTCCCCACCATCAGTATCTAGACACTTCCGGTCTCTTTTCATGGCTGCGTCTGCCACTTCCTGTATCACTGGCTATTTCCCTTCCTAGTTTGCTTCCTCTCCAGCTACAGTTGTTTCCTGAAATACTTTCCTGATTCTGCCTTCACCTCCATCAAGAGTGTGACTGGATAGAAAACTGTAGCTTTAAAATAAAATGTTAGAAGGCAGAAGGCAGACAGAGAGGTTAAAAAAAAAAAAAA